>ML797605.1:173031-185557 GCA_009831015.1 Picea engelmannii | reverse complement strand
TTTTTTTTTTTTTTTTTTTTTTTTAAATTTATTTTTCTAAGAAATTAATGCAATTCCCTTCTATTAAGAACTAGATATTGGTATGCAAATATTTTAGTATTATATTAGTGTTGTGATTATTGGTTGTCTAAGAACCTTATAGGTATAATGTATCATTTATCTCTTATATATACCAAGATGAATTAGTTTTAGAGATCACCTCATATTGTGCATTTGTTATATTGTAAAACAAGGTCCCCCCCTCAAGGAGACTTCTCATTCATTGCTCTATCTTATTATTAAGGCATGGAGTTACTTCTGTTTCAATTTTTATGCTATCATATGTATTTGGTACATAACATTTGGTATCATAGTGTATGGTCCTTGGTTTGACTTCTTCAAAATCAATCATCTTGCCATTTATTTTTCTAATGATTTATATTTGAAGTCTAAGATGACAAAATTTTTGGGACTTTGAAAAGAAATATCAAAGTACATGTGGTAGTTTTTTTGGGATCTGGTTCACTATAATTTTAGAGTCGTAGTTTGTGGATGTTAGGTTTTTTTTTCTACTGTAGAAACTATTGTCAAACAATACTTCTTGGTAAAATAGTCATGTCTGAATCCAAATTGATTGCCTATAATTTCATTGGAAATAAGACAGATCATAGTGTTGTAAGACCAAATTTCAGAAGTAGATCCAAAATAATGGACACATGTTAGATAGTACAAGTTTGATTTCCTTAAAAGGCCAAAATTATAAAGTTTTGACAAACATAACATAACTCTTACTTAGAATATCAAAATTTGGTTAAACTTGTTGAATTGTATGGAATACATATCAAGACACTACATGTCAAAATTTTATATTCATAGGTATCAAAATTTCAAGGATATGTTAGGTGCAAGGTGGGTCAACAAGATAGTCTCCAAATCAAGGCTTTAAAAGGTATGCTAACCTAAATTTAACATAACATGTGACTGAAAGATATATTTTGGGTGATTCCAAAACAAAAGAAAAAAGAGGACAATTTTTATTTTCTCACATGGAAAAGGTTTCTACATAAAATTGTACACATATCAAACCTACAAATACCACATTTGTAACACCATATGAAGTACAATATATACTATTTAGGTTTTCCAAGGTGGAAGGGATAATGGAAACCATACGAAATACAATGGTAAATAATGTTGACATCATAGATATTATAAGAAAAAGCTATTTTTAAGAGTTTAAAAGGGATCCCAAATCAAATATCAAAGATAACCTCAAAGACATGAAGGGGGAATTTTGAATGAGTTAAGACTTGTCCATATGATTAATTTACCTCCACAAGAAGAGGATAAGGAAAATAAAAGGGTTCGGTCTTGATTGCATATTGAGAAAAGTGAAACACAATTTTAGAACAAGAGGTTGGATTCCTCTACACTTGACCATTCATCACTCTAACATCCACATCATCTAGGCTTCAACTTAGGACAAAGGAACTACAATTCCAAGATTTATATGATAAATTTTGATGGTAACGATCTAATAACATGGATATTCCATATGGATAAATTATTTGATCTATAGTAAGTGCCACCTTTACAATATGTGACTATTTCATTCTTGTATTTAGAACCTAATAAATTCATGTTATGCCAATGGGTTTGTGATCATAAAAGGACTATGTTTTCTATTGGTCTATTTTTAAGAATGAATTAATATCACATTATGGGGATATTAAGAACAACACCGTATTTATCCAATTGTTAAATCTAAGGCAAAAGGCCTAGCCACATAGCACATTGAACTATTTCAAATGTTGTGTCTTAGAGTGAATAAAAATCGAAAGGAAAAATTGTTGGAGTTCTTTATGGGTAGTTTAAAGGACATCCTTGAACATGAGGTAAATCTCTTTGAGCCTAAATCATTAGGGAATGTTTTTTCTATGGAAATAAAAGTTGAAAGTAAAAATATAGATACTATAAGGGTTTCCCCTAACACCTATAGAGAGATCCATGTTACCACTCCTAGCCTCAATCGACCTATAAGGTTGAAAACTCAACAAATATATGACAGAAGAGAAAACAAACTATGTTTCAATTGTGATAACAAGTACACCTATAGGGATTATGTGTAGTGAGAAGAAATTACACTACATAGATTGTGAAGAGGAAGAAGATAAAAAATTGGTACCCTCTCAAGTAATAGAAGAGAAAACTCCACCCATATCTTGTCATGATTTCGATGGGATCAATACTCATCAAAATTTGAAGATAGAAGGATATATCAAAAAGGCAAAGGTAATAGTAGGGTGCCCACACAAATATGATGGTTGAAATATTAGAAATGGGGTTCTTACATAAGAACGTGTTCCTGATTTGCTAGCTTTGGCATTTCTCGAACTTCCATGGAGGATGACATATAGGCTACTAATTCAACTTCATTAGGAAAGTATGCATGTTCCTAAGAACACACATTTTCTTATGAATGTGTGCATGTTTCTAATACCATGTGCGCACTCTAGGAACATGTATGCAATCCTGTAAGGAAAAAACTTTTCATTTCCCACTACTAGTCTATTTCACCAATAGACTTTTTCTTGAGCAAATTTGGGAGGCGGGGTGTTGAGAGAGGAGGGAAACATCCAATTTGAAATGAGAATAAATACAAGCAACTTTATTTTTCTATGCAAAATTTTGATTAATTTCAAGATTCTTTTGGTATATGCACCAATATCAAAGAATTACATGCTACTAATATTCAAATCTTCTTAAACTTTTTTTTATAAATGAAATAGAACACTCCCTCCTCTTAGTGACAAACCAACATCATAAAATCATCATACAAAGTCACTAAGATACTCTAAGAAGAAGATAACACATGAAATAGAAAGAATCCATATGTCAAAAGAGTGATGCAAAGGCATGCAAGTAGCATCCACAACCATGAGAATACCATCCACCAAACAAGAGTGATTACTCTTCCAAGATATCCCCACCAAATGATCAAATGCCAAGAAGAGAAAAGGCTCCATGAATGTGTATCTTCCCCAAGTCCATCAAAAGTTCCAAGGCACCACCAACAAAATCCATCAATGTGATGAAAATCACAATGAATAATCTCAAACAATATGAGGTGTAACATAGCTTACTACACACATTTTACATGCTTAATTATTGCATCCATGCCTATCCTAGCTCTGACACTACTACACATATTTTACATTATTAATTATTTCCCCAATGCTTATCCTAGCTCTGAACCTACTAACATTTCACCTTTCTACCCATTTCTAAGTTTATATGATAACGCGTATTTTCCTTTGGAATTTGCCTTATTTGATGGTACCATCCAACCACTAATTGGTGGGAAAATGAAATATTGAAATGTGTTTGATGCAAATATTTATACTTTGATTTGGGCCTTGAAGAAAGCATGCTTCCCCGATCTGTCCATTATTATGGGAGAAGTGGTTTATCTCATTGATGGTGATAAAAATTCCAATCTCATGTATGCACAAAGGTTCAATTAGGGCCTTCTAAAACATGTAATGAGTGACAAAGGAATTGCAACTTGGAGTAGATATATTGAAGTATATTTGTTGAGCCTTCTTCATGATGAAGATGCTAAGAGCACATTGGGGCATTTTGTAATACAATGGACAACCCAAATATCAGATCGATCTTTCCAGTTGAGGTCGGTAGAATACGACACTAATTGGTGCAAGTGATGTTGAATAAATTTTTCAAAGGTGGTGTGTTCTTAGTCCAAAATCTACATACCTAACTCTATTTTACTAACATCATCACTTATGCTTGTACATATTCTGACTATGCTTCTCTAGACTATGGATAATCATGTTATAATCTATGTCTTCAAGGAAATTCATCTTCTCTACAACATTTTATGTTTTCCTACATGTGAGATGATGGTTTCATAGTTCAAAGAGATTTCCAAACAACACCATTGCACTTGAATCTACTGCTAAATGCAATATGCCAAATCCTATTTCCTTTTTGCATCCTCCATTTGGCCTCAATATAATTATTCTCATACCAGATTGATCTTGAAGAAGTGTTTTCAAAGTGATGCAGAGTAATCCTAGAAGCCCCTACACATATTGGTTTTAGATGTAAGTTCTTCTCAAGCTCATCAATCACAACACTTCCTCCAACATGAATAAAAAAATGCTCAAATGCAAGCTTAAAATCTGGAATACAGGGTTTGATGTTTATGTTGAATACCTTTATCCCAACAAGGGTTGCAAAGAAAATTAATTGCTTACTAATGGGCATAACAATATGTACCATCAGTGCTAGAATCACCCCTCAAATAAATAATTGAGTGGTAGTGTATTGACATTGCTATTCAAAGTGGAGTTTTTCATGAGATTGATCTTTGTTTCTATTTTGATTGTAAACACTTACATACAATACACAATTTATTGGAGATCCCCAATATTTAATTTGGTGTTTTCTGTTAGTTTTTCTAGAATTGGATTTAGAACCAAGGTAGATTGTTCATGGAAATTCTCCAAGCTAACCTAGACCCTACCGACTTTTCTCTCAAAGAAATAAAATTTGTCAGTGTCTATATATCCTTATTTGCTCTACCCAAGTTGTCTTATATTTTCTTAGTTACCTTGCAAGTGCATTGACACTTGGATTTTCAAGGCCTCCTTTTCCTTTAGGTATCACCTTTGCATTCCATGACTTCCTTTTTCAAAAAGGAAAATAAACACAGATAGAAATATCCTATACGTTCTCTCTTGTAAGACTTGAGTCCTTGATATTTCCTTAGTCCTATATTTTGTTTCATCTAAATGTATATATAATATATGATAGTCTAGCGTTGAATATGGGAAGTAAACGCATAAAAATAAATTGAAAATTCAATGCTTTTCTTGCATGGAGAACTATTTTCTCCACTCGCCATTAATATTGTCTACTAGAAGGCATTGAATTCATTTTGTTTGCACATTAAGGTTATGGTAGGTGTTGTTGGCACACTTAATTATACTAACGGGGGGGGGGTGGTGAATTAGTATAATACTAATTTTTCTTTTCTTTCAATGATTATTAATGTTTTAATTTACCAATTATAGCAATTAAAGATAAAAACACAACCATACAATCCACAATACATAGAGATTTAACGTGGGAACCGAAATGGGAGAAAAAAACATTTTTTTTTATTTTTTTAATATAATTATGTAGGAACCAACCTAATGTTACAATGTTTGTAGGAACCAACATACATGAGACACCCATCCCCTTATTTGAGCACCAACTCAACATTGTCTGTAGGCACCAACCTACAACTGCTATTTTTACAGGCACTAATCTGCAGGAGACACCAATCTCCTCAACTGAGCTCCAACTCAGCAAAATGTAGGTACATACCTACTGGAGACACCAATATCCCCAACTAAGCACCAAATAAAAAATATGTAGGCACCAAACTACTGGAGACACCAACCTCCTCAATCTGTCAATAATGTCAAATGTTCTCTTTCTCTCAAGCATTCACTTGCATAAAAACTGCTGCTCTATCTCTGCTGTCACGTCACATATCTTCAGTTCACAATATTCTTGATTTAAGAAGTTACTCAGAACTTGAACCTCCCAACCACCCTTATATGATTACATTATCTTCCTTTCATTCTCTGGCATCCTCGAACCTTAGAGCATCAGAGCTTCTGTTCATACGATCCACACTCACTCGCTTTCTCACCTTTTTTTCTCTTCCGCACTGGCTTGGATTTGAGAATCATTATTTATATAGAGAATACACCCAAGGGTTTGTCCACATATCAAAATAAATATTGTTCATGAGGCCAGTTCTATATTTCTGGGCTCTTTCTTTAAATTTGGACATCAAAAATCCTTCGAAAATGGTCCCAATTTTCTCTTGATTCTCACGTTATCTACTTACTAAACAAAGTATACACCTTGATGCTTACCAGTTGTGAGATGCGGTTCCTTGAATCGATCATGGCCATTGATATATTATATACCCATCAAAACATGTAACACAAACTCAACACTCAACCACCGTTCTATCCTTCTTCGATCTAATATCAACTGTCAATATGCTCATTGTCTAATACAACACGCAAATGACCTCATTGCTCAACACTCATTGGATCTGGTTCCTAATCAATTCTCATCTATTGATCTCTTCTTATCATATTGGGACCACCAGGTCTTGGAACACATGACATATCACTCAATACTTAGTAGTCGTTAGATCTTCCTTTGAATTGAATGTCCATTGTTGATCTCATTCACTGGTTATCGAAATATACTACATGAGCCTCATTTCTCTATGACCGTCTGATCATTCCTTCATATTTAATATTGAACATTGGTCTATTTTCTATCCACCAAAACACACCATACAACTACAACAGATAGCCACCGTCTCACCATATTCTTATTTCAATCTTAGTTGTTGATCTCATTCACTAGCCATTAACACATGCAACACAACTTCAATGCCGATCATCCGATCTGGACTCTGATTTGATATCAACCGTTGATATGTTTACTTGATAGTTTACTTCATCATTTATTCTATACATACTTCCATGGCCTCCAAAGTACATCTTCACATCCCACCGCACTCACTTTGCACCCATACTTAGACAATTTCTCGAAGTCTCACTACAGGTCCAAGGCACTTTCATTCAAATTTCTGCAACCTCCAAAATACACCTTCACATTCTGCCACACTTATTTTGCACCCATAATTAAACAATTTCTCAAGGTCTCACCGCGGGTCCATGGTTTCATGCTCACTTCATTATTTCTTCACATACTTGCGATTCTTCGTCGCTTCATTACCTCCACTATGTCTTGATAGTTAGTCGATTTTTGAGATCTCACTACACTCCGCGAGACATCATGATACTGATCCATCGTGCTCCAAGAGATATCTCCATTTGATCGATTCATTCTTGATACTTAGTCAATTTTCGAGATCTCATCGTGCTCCGTGAGACATCATGATACTTCTCTACCATGCTCCATGAGACTTCTTTGTCTGACTAATTCATTCTTGATACTTAGTCAATTTTTCGAAATCTCACCGATCCAACATGCTGATGTTGCAAATGAGCTGGCTTCCAAATGGAATTCTTCTACATGTATATTGGATGACATGACATTGTACATGTTCTGACACGTGGCACTGCACATTGCATCTGTAGAGTTTCTTGTTATGGCACTGGTGTGGCATTGACAATGACTCCCTCTAATGTGGCACTCATTTATTTGGACACGTGGATTTGATATAACATCTAAGCTGGTTGTTGATGTGGCCACTGACCTACCAGGGCATTGGGCCCCAATCCCTCAATCTTTAGCCGTTGATCTCTGATGATAAATGGTCAAGATTTAACTTGTTCCGGGTCCATTTTTCTCCATGACAAAATTTAATGCCTTGTGCATGGTTCCTTTTCTCTTCCATTCACATTCAAATTACATAAAAGTGATTTTTCAATATAAACCCTTCAAAGTCAAATTTCCTTGTGAATGTGGGATATATCGTTGTCGTCATTTCTTCGGTCTGGTTAGCTTGGTCATGCTTCGCTAAGATTAATGTTTCTTAGACCTACAATGGAGTCATCACATCCTCCTCATACTTGTTTTACATCTTGTCTAATGACCATCGCTCAACTTCTTGTTATTGTTATGCAACCTTGAATCTATTTCATGCACAACCACTTCACCTTCAAGGTAAACAAAATACTTTTGCATAAAATCAACAATGCATGGTCATCTTTGTGTATAGAGGCTCATCAATGCACATGGGCATCCTTTGCTTGGTTTCAATTTCTTTGGTCTGCTTCTTTTGACAAAATCTTATCAATTTGTGGAGACATTCATCATCTCCCTCTCTCTTTGATATTAATGACATTGATGACATTAACTACATCCATGATTGTCACAATCATGTCTACCTTTGACATCAATGACAACACAATTTCCAACTGGTGTTCTTTAAATAAGTTGTTATTACAAACATAAGGCTTATTATTTAATAAAGTCACTTTATGAATTTAAAATATGTTGGTGATCATTTTTTGTGTAAATAAATATATCCCACATTCATAAGTGAAAATGATTTTCTTAATGAGAAATGATATATAAGGATGTAAACTCCTTTGTAATAAGTGCACTGGTTATTCATTGATAATATCATATTTTGTTTTTGTGAGTATATTTCTTTGAGATTAGTTATGTGACTCAACCCTATCTAGGGTTTCCTCATTTGGTGATCTAGCTCATTTGTAATATGGTATAGGAAGCTGTATCAAGAGTCCCGGGCCTTTGGAAGACAAGGTTTCCACTCTTGCGACTTCAATATTAGTTTAACTAAGTTTTGTGGAAACCTCTGTCCTCTGTCCTCTGTTGAATATATTGCAGGTTTTGAGGATCATAGCTTCCATTGATTGATGGATTCATGAAAAACAAAGGATCTGTTGTATCTTGCCCATTAAATCATTATTTACTATTTAAGCAATCTTTAGTTGTTTGCAAAAAGGATCTCTATACAATGGATGTTCTTCCTTTTGTTATATTCACCATGTTTCTACTCATAATTATATATCCCTTTTGTCTGATATACAGTTTGATTGCCTTTGATATTTAGGATGTTGTGACTCCTTTCCCAATGGAATGCTTCCACTGACAGTTTGTTTCCCTCTCCCTTTCTTTCCCAGTCTTGTTGATCCACCTACTCAAACCATTCAATCTATTTATATTATGATCGGTAATGGGATTACACTTACAACAATCTAAGTTTGACTCTTAGTGCTAATAGATTTCAAGTTTTGATTGGCTATCACCTTCAATGGTTCTCTTTTCTTCTACTATCAAAATTGCAATAATTGTGTCTATACTTTGTGAAGGTAGCTAACTCGGGGTAAAGATAACACTACTCTATTTAGTCAAAAAATCGTTGAGGACAATAGCCTTGGTATCCTCCTCATCAATCACTACCTTGACTTCTACAAGTTGTCTAATAATACATATTATATTTTTTACATGACTTGACATTGTCACTTTAGCTAGCATCTTAAATCTAAAATATAGTAATTTCAAGGAAAATTTTGTATTCACTGCTTATGCCCCAAATAACTTGTTGAGATTATCCTAGATATCCTTGGATGGTTTGTCCATATCTACGTGATGTGGCTCTAAATCTGAGAGGGAAATGCCAATAATGGACTTTTCCTCATCATATATGCTCTCCCATTCTATCAACTTGTTCAGATCTATAGGAGTTTCTCGATTCCTTTGACAATTCCCTAAATGTTTTTATTCATTAATTGCATGTGGATCTTCACTTTCCACATATGGAAATTGAAACTCGAGTAATTCTCTAATTACATCTCCATGATTAACCATATATGATCTTTTTCACTACTAAAACATAATTACCGATGGATACAAATAAAGGTTATGAAAACCAAAGGTATAGATACTGCAAATGTGAGAGAGATCCATCATAGAACTATAATAAAACCCTTTCTACCTCTATTGAGAAAATTAAGAAGGATCCTGCATTAAATCGCAACTAAAAAAAACAAAACTTAGATATGAGTGAGCTCACTACTAAACACCCTCGAATTGTGGCAAGTCGCAAGAGTGGAAACCTTGTCTTCCAAAGGCCAGAGTGGAAACCTCTGTCCTCTGTTGTTCAAGATTGCTTAAACAATAAACAATGATTTAATGGGCAAGATACAATAGATCCTCTGTTGTTCATGAATCCATGAATCAATGGAAGCTATGATCCTCAAAACCTGCAATATATTCAAACAAGAAGATAAAAAAGAAGTGGGGAAAAAAAGAAGACAATCTGATAACAACTCTCATGAATTTTTAATGGCGGAAAATGTCATTATGAGCAAGCCCTCAGGCTTATAAATGAGCAACTAAAACAACTCCTCCAACTCTCTCCTTTCTTGGATCATGAAAAAATCTTTCATTTATAGTGAATGATCTCTCTCTACCATAAGGAGGTTGAAACCAAGGAGTAACATAGGATCCTCCTCCATTTAGGAGTCTTGTTACAAAAGATTCCAACAAAAACCTAACAAATTCCTATGTTCCAGGATATTTCCTATTGTGATAAATGTCTCTTGAAACATGTCATGATACTTGACCTGAAGATGGAACACATGTCCCTCATGTCCAAATAATTCCTAGGATACCATTCAAACCTTCATATCTGAAAACCTTCCCATAGCTCAAATTTTCCGGACAGTTAGAGTTCGAAACGCCTGTGACAACATGTGCTGCAAACTTTCCTGTAGGTGATGTTTTTAGATTTTCTCCCAAAATACAAAGTGGGTCAGGCTGAATTTTTGAGAGCAAGTAAAAACCACCATGTTGTACCTCCACACAAAATTTCAGAGGAACCCAAATTGTCATTCAAAATTTATAAGGAAAACAATCCTCTGTTGTGTGCTAATTTCTTAAAAAATTGTACAAATATCAGTTCGGAGCGCTAGTGAGTTTAGGCACTGCGAACTCTCCTGTAGCAGTCCATTTCGTTTTTCTAATGTTTTATCATTTCAAAACTCTATCAGGTGTCCCAAGAATTTTGTAAACTTCATAATATTGATGATCTTGATTAAAGGAAAGCACCCAAACTAATAATCATGGTTGGCAAAACATGGTAATCACCCAAAAATGTGTCAAAGGTATAAAACAAGAACTTGACAAAATTTGGTGTAGGATATGAAGGCTAAACATATTTATTTCTTGATTCTAGAGCTCCTCCCGGTAGCAGCCTTAGCCAACATGTATAATCACTGCTTGGCTGCTTTCTGTCATTTTTTATGACACTTGGTGTGTGAAAGTGAACTCTCTGTCAAAACATGGTTTTTATCAATGCAAATATCAGTTAACAACATGTGCAATCTTAAAAACATGGTTTTTATCAATGCAAATATCAATTAGCAACATGTGAAATATTAAAATTGGTTTACATCTGATCAACCACATATTTCAAGTGTGAGAGGGGTGTAGATTCACTCTTTAAAATATAAATTTGAAGGGATGTAAAGGATGAAAGTTTCAACAGTCCTAGAACATAGGGTTTGCAACACAGTTCGCATTGCCAATATGAAAACCAGCCAAAACCCCTTTCTCAATCCTCAAACATGATGAACACTCTCATGGAGTACCAGGTGGATCTAGGATTGATGTTGATGTGTTTGAATTTGCATAGGGATGTTTGCAAGCTGTCCAACCTCTAAACCTTCCTCTTCTTCAACTAGTTCACAATGCAAGTTCACAGTGCACTGGTGTTTTAATTTTATCTTTCAAATGCCAAACTGGGTTGGGCTAAATTTTTGTCAGTAGGTCAATGCCAATATCATGCTTCACAAAAAATTTCAGAAAAACCCACATCACCGTTCAAAATTTATGATTAAATATTTAGAAGACTCTGCTACAATAAATGAGTTTGCATCGAAGTTCGCAACGCCTGTCACTAGTTACCGACGCTTGATTCAAACAAGATTTTCCTACTTCAAGGAGACTGTTAGGATGTCCAAAGACCTGATTCATAAAAAATATGCTCTAAAAACAATGAAATCCCTTAGCATGACAAAAATTTAATGATGGCAATGAATGAATGGAGTACTTGAGTACGTTGCGACCTCTCCTAGTGAGTTGGCAACACATACTATTGTCTTTAACTTGACATTTAAACATATGGATGATGACAAATAGAACCTTTTATACAAATGAGAGGTGACATGTCATGGTAATGATGTAAGGATCAAAGGTGTGACTCAAAAACAAAACCCAAAGTGGTTCTTTTTTACCCCTACAATTCTATTGGCTAACACAATCTATGCAAAAAACAACCACAATACATCAACAAAAGACAAAGAGGAAACATAATGCCACTAATGAAATAAGTTGGGTCATACATCTTGGAATTGTAGACAATGAGACAATGAAATTCTTAAGGGAATGGGAAAACATAAACATCATATAGCGAGTGTAACCATGATTGAAGATCCACCAGATGCTGATAGTGGTGAAGAATCTACCGAGTAAAAGGGATTTTATGCATTTTAGGAAGGCCACAATTTGAATAAAGGAAGGGATCAATTAATAACTCAAAATGCGTTGTTGCCCAATTATTCATAAGTTGTGGATATAAAAAAATATCCCTCATTAGTTGGAGATACAAGCATGTGGATTGCAGTCTACTAATGAGGTTACATGACATGAATGTGGATTGTTGTATAGTAATTGACTCGAGGAGATTCATGATTCTGGAGTTCAGGAGGTTGAATATGGGAACTCTATAATTTAACTCAACATCTACACTGCTATGATGGTTATGAGGCATCTCGATGGATCTCAAACTGGTCCATGAACTATGTTCAAATAAGAAGCTTCTAAAGGAAGTTACTGATGTTTAGTGTTCAATTTATGTGTTTTGCATTTAGTATATTTATTTGATTTCAATTTGTTTCAACACTATATTCCTTATGGGGGGTATTTGACATTGATACTGAGAGGGGGG
>ML797605.1:119540-172931 GCA_009831015.1 Picea engelmannii | reverse complement strand
GAAAGGAAAAATTGTTGGAGTTCTTTATGGGTAGTTTAAAGGACATCCTTGAACATGAGGTAAATCTCTTTGAGCCTAAATCATTAGGGAATGTTTTTTCTATGGAAATAAAAGTTGAAAGTAAAAATATAGATACTATAAGGGTTTCCCCTAACACCTATAGAGAGATCCATGTTACCACTCCTAGCCTCAATCGACCTATAAGGTTGAAAACTCAACAAATATATGACAGAAGAGAAAACAAACTATGTTTCAATTGTGATAACAAGTACACCTATAGGGATTATGTGTAGTGAGAAGAAATTACACTACATAGATTGTGAAGAGGAAGAAGATAAAAAATTGGTACCCTCTCAAGTAATAGAAGAGAAAACTCCACCCATATCTTGTCATGATTTCGATGGGATCAATACTCATCAAAATTTGAAGATAGAAGGATATATCAAAAAGGCAAAGGTAATAGTAGGGTGCCCACACAAATATGATGGTTGAAATATTAGAAATGGGGTTCTTACATAAGAACGTGTTCCTGATTTGCTAGCTTTGGCATTTCTCGAACTTCCATGGAGGATGACATATAGGCTACTAATTCAACTTCATTAGGAAAGTATGCATGTTCCTAAGAACACACATTTTCTTATGAATGTGTGCATGTTTCTAATACCATGTGCGCACTCTAGGAACATGTATGCAATCCTGTAAGGAAAAAACTTTTCATTTCCCACTACTAGTCTATTTCACCAATAGACTTTTTCTTGAGCAAATTTGGGAGGCGGGGTGTTGAGAGAGGAGGGAAACATCCAATTTGAAATGAGAATAAATACAAGCAACTTTATTTTTCTATGCAAAATTTTGATTAATTTCAAGATTCTTTTGGTATATGCACCAATATCAAAGAATTACATGCTACTAATATTCAAATCTTCTTAAACTTTTTTTTATAAATGAAATAGAACACTCCCTCCTCTTAGTGACAAACCAACATCATAAAATCATCATACAAAGTCACTAAGATACTCTAAGAAGAAGATAACACATGAAATAGAAAGAATCCATATGTCAAAAGAGTGATGCAAAGGCATGCAAGTAGCATCCACAACCATGAGAATACCATCCACCAAACAAGAGTGATTACTCTTCCAAGATATCCCCACCAAATGATCAAATGCCAAGAAGAGAAAAGGCTCCATGAATGTGTATCTTCCCCAAGTCCATCAAAAGTTCCAAGGCACCACCAACAAAATCCATCAATGTGATGAAAATCACAATGAATAATCTCAAACAATATGAGGTGTAACATAGCTTACTACACACATTTTACATGCTTAATTATTGCATCCATGCCTATCCTAGCTCTGACACTACTACACATATTTTACATTATTAATTATTTCCCCAATGCTTATCCTAGCTCTGAACCTACTAACATTTCACCTTTCTACCCATTTCTAAGTTTATATGATAACGCGTATTTTCCTTTGGAATTTGCCTTATTTGATGGTACCATCCAACCACTAATTGGTGGGAAAATGAAATATTGAAATGTGTTTGATGCAAATATTTATACTTTGATTTGGGCCTTGAAGAAAGCATGCTTCCCCGATCTGTCCATTATTATGGGAGAAGTGGTTTATCTCATTGATGGTGATAAAAATTCCAATCTCATGTATGCACAAAGGTTCAATTAGGGCCTTCTAAAACATGTAATGAGTGACAAAGGAATTGCAACTTGGAGTAGATATATTGAAGTATATTTGTTGAGCCTTCTTCATGATGAAGATGCTAAGAGCACATTGGGGCATTTTGTAATACAATGGACAACCCAAATATCAGATCGATCTTTCCAGTTGAGGTCGGTAGAATACGACACTAATTGGTGCAAGTGATGTTGAATAAATTTTTCAAAGGTGGTGTGTTCTTAGTCCAAAATCTACATACCTAACTCTATTTTACTAACATCATCACTTATGCTTGTACATATTCTGACTATGCTTCTCTAGACTATGGATAATCATGTTATAATCTATGTCTTCAAGGAAATTCATCTTCTCTACAACATTTTATGTTTTCCTACATGTGAGATGATGGTTTCATAGTTCAAAGAGATTTCCAAACAACACCATTGCACTTGAATCTACTGCTAAATGCAATATGCCAAATCCTATTTCCTTTTTGCATCCTCCATTTGGCCTCAATATAATTATTCTCATACCAGATTGATCTTGAAGAAGTGTTTTCAAAGTGATGCAGAGTAATCCTAGAAGCCCCTACACATATTGGTTTTAGATGTAAGTTCTTCTCAAGCTCATCAATCACAACACTTCCTCCAACATGAATAAAAAAATGCTCAAATGCAAGCTTAAAATCTGGAATACAGGGTTTGATGTTTATGTTGAATACCTTTATCCCAACAAGGGTTGCAAAGAAAATTAATTGCTTACTAATGGGCATAACAATATGTACCATCAGTGCTAGAATCACCCCTCAAATAAATAATTGAGTGGTAGTGTATTGACATTGCTATTCAAAGTGGAGTTTTTCATGAGATTGATCTTTGTTTCTATTTTGATTGTAAACACTTACATACAATACACAATTTATTGGAGATCCCCAATATTTAATTTGGTGTTTTCTGTTAGTTTTTCTAGAATTGGATTTAGAACCAAGGTAGATTGTTCATGGAAATTCTCCAAGCTAACCTAGACCCTACCGACTTTTCTCTCAAAGAAATAAAATTTGTCAGTGTCTATATATCCTTATTTGCTCTACCCAAGTTGTCTTATATTTTCTTAGTTACCTTGCAAGTGCATTGACACTTGGATTTTCAAGGCCTCCTTTTCCTTTAGGTATCACCTTTGCATTCCATGACTTCCTTTTTCAAAAAGGAAAATAAACACAGATAGAAATATCCTATACGTTCTCTCTTGTAAGACTTGAGTCCTTGATATTTCCTTAGTCCTATATTTTGTTTCATCTAAATGTATATATAATATATGATAGTCTAGCGTTGAATATGGGAAGTAAACGCATAAAAATAAATTGAAAATTCAATGCTTTTCTTGCATGGAGAACTATTTTCTCCACTCGCCATTAATATTGTCTACTAGAAGGCATTGAATTCATTTTGTTTGCACATTAAGGTTATGGTAGGTGTTGTTGGCACACTTAATTATACTAACGGGGGGGGGGTGGTGAATTAGTATAATACTAATTTTTCTTTTCTTTCAATGATTATTAATGTTTTAATTTACCAATTATAGCAATTAAAGATAAAAACACAACCATACAATCCACAATACATAGAGATTTAACGTGGGAACCGAAATGGGAGAAAAAAACATTTTTTTTTATTTTTTTAATATAATTATGTAGGAACCAACCTAATGTTACAATGTTTGTAGGAACCAACATACATGAGACACCCATCCCCTTATTTGAGCACCAACTCAACATTGTCTGTAGGCACCAACCTACAACTGCTATTTTTACAGGCACTAATCTGCAGGAGACACCAATCTCCTCAACTGAGCTCCAACTCAGCAAAATGTAGGTACATACCTACTGGAGACACCAATATCCCCAACTAAGCACCAAATAAAAAATATGTAGGCACCAAACTACTGGAGACACCAACCTCCTCAATCTGTCAATAATGTCAAATGTTCTCTTTCTCTCAAGCATTCACTTGCATAAAAACTGCTGCTCTATCTCTGCTGTCACGTCACATATCTTCAGTTCACAATATTCTTGATTTAAGAAGTTACTCAGAACTTGAACCTCCCAACCACCCTTATATGATTACATTATCTTCCTTTCATTCTCTGGCATCCTCGAACCTTAGAGCATCAGAGCTTCTGTTCATACGATCCACACTCACTCGCTTTCTCACCTTTTTTTCTCTTCCGCACTGGCTTGGATTTGAGAATCATTATTTATATAGAGAATACACCCAAGGGTTTGTCCACATATCAAAATAAATATTGTTCATGAGGCCAGTTCTATATTTCTGGGCTCTTTCTTTAAATTTGGACATCAAAAATCCTTCGAAAATGGTCCCAATTTTCTCTTGATTCTCACGTTATCTACTTACTAAACAAAGTATACACCTTGATGCTTACCAGTTGTGAGATGCGGTTCCTTGAATCGATCATGGCCATTGATATATTATATACCCATCAAAACATGTAACACAAACTCAACACTCAACCACCGTTCTATCCTTCTTCGATCTAATATCAACTGTCAATATGCTCATTGTCTAATACAACACGCAAATGACCTCATTGCTCAACACTCATTGGATCTGGTTCCTAATCAATTCTCATCTATTGATCTCTTCTTATCATATTGGGACCACCAGGTCTTGGAACACATGACATATCACTCAATACTTAGTAGTCGTTAGATCTTCCTTTGAATTGAATGTCCATTGTTGATCTCATTCACTGGTTATCGAAATATACTACATGAGCCTCATTTCTCTATGACCGTCTGATCATTCCTTCATATTTAATATTGAACATTGGTCTATTTTCTATCCACCAAAACACACCATACAACTACAACAGATAGCCACCGTCTCACCATATTCTTATTTCAATCTTAGTTGTTGATCTCATTCACTAGCCATTAACACATGCAACACAACTTCAATGCCGATCATCCGATCTGGACTCTGATTTGATATCAACCGTTGATATGTTTACTTGATAGTTTACTTCATCATTTATTCTATACATACTTCCATGGCCTCCAAAGTACATCTTCACATCCCACCGCACTCACTTTGCACCCATACTTAGACAATTTCTCGAAGTCTCACTACAGGTCCAAGGCACTTTCATTCAAATTTCTGCAACCTCCAAAATACACCTTCACATTCTGCCACACTTATTTTGCACCCATAATTAAACAATTTCTCAAGGTCTCACCGCGGGTCCATGGTTTCATGCTCACTTCATTATTTCTTCACATACTTGCGATTCTTCGTCGCTTCATTACCTCCACTATGTCTTGATAGTTAGTCGATTTTTGAGATCTCACTACACTCCGCGAGACATCATGATACTGATCCATCGTGCTCCAAGAGATATCTCCATTTGATCGATTCATTCTTGATACTTAGTCAATTTTCGAGATCTCATCGTGCTCCGTGAGACATCATGATACTTCTCTACCATGCTCCATGAGACTTCTTTGTCTGACTAATTCATTCTTGATACTTAGTCAATTTTTCGAAATCTCACCGATCCAACATGCTGATGTTGCAAATGAGCTGGCTTCCAAATGGAATTCTTCTACATGTATATTGGATGACATGACATTGTACATGTTCTGACACGTGGCACTGCACATTGCATCTGTAGAGTTTCTTGTTATGGCACTGGTGTGGCATTGACAATGACTCCCTCTAATGTGGCACTCATTTATTTGGACACGTGGATTTGATATAACATCTAAGCTGGTTGTTGATGTGGCCACTGACCTACCAGGGCATTGGGCCCCAATCCCTCAATCTTTAGCCGTTGATCTCTGATGATAAATGGTCAAGATTTAACTTGTTCCGGGTCCATTTTTCTCCATGACAAAATTTAATGCCTTGTGCATGGTTCCTTTTCTCTTCCATTCACATTCAAATTACATAAAAGTGATTTTTCAATATAAACCCTTCAAAGTCAAATTTCCTTGTGAATGTGGGATATATCGTTGTCGTCATTTCTTCGGTCTGGTTAGCTTGGTCATGCTTCGCTAAGATTAATGTTTCTTAGACCTACAATGGAGTCATCACATCCTCCTCATACTTGTTTTACATCTTGTCTAATGACCATCGCTCAACTTCTTGTTATTGTTATGCAACCTTGAATCTATTTCATGCACAACCACTTCACCTTCAAGGTAAACAAAATACTTTTGCATAAAATCAACAATGCATGGTCATCTTTGTGTATAGAGGCTCATCAATGCACATGGGCATCCTTTGCTTGGTTTCAATTTCTTTGGTCTGCTTCTTTTGACAAAATCTTATCAATTTGTGGAGACATTCATCATCTCCCTCTCTCTTTGATATTAATGACATTGATGACATTAACTACATCCATGATTGTCACAATCATGTCTACCTTTGACATCAATGACAACACAATTTCCAACTGGTGTTCTTTAAATAAGTTGTTATTACAAACATAAGGCTTATTATTTAATAAAGTCACTTTATGAATTTAAAATATGTTGGTGATCATTTTTTGTGTAAATAAATATATCCCACATTCATAAGTGAAAATGATTTTCTTAATGAGAAATGATATATAAGGATGTAAACTCCTTTGTAATAAGTGCACTGGTTATTCATTGATAATATCATATTTTGTTTTTGTGAGTATATTTCTTTGAGATTAGTTATGTGACTCAACCCTATCTAGGGTTTCCTCATTTGGTGATCTAGCTCATTTGTAATATGGTATAGGAAGCTGTATCAAGAGTCCCGGGCCTTTGGAAGACAAGGTTTCCACTCTTGCGACTTCAATATTAGTTTAACTAAGTTTTGTGGAAACCTCTGTCCTCTGTCCTCTGTTGAATATATTGCAGGTTTTGAGGATCATAGCTTCCATTGATTGATGGATTCATGAAAAACAAAGGATCTGTTGTATCTTGCCCATTAAATCATTATTTACTATTTAAGCAATCTTTAGTTGTTTGCAAAAAGGATCTCTATACAATGGATGTTCTTCCTTTTGTTATATTCACCATGTTTCTACTCATAATTATATATCCCTTTTGTCTGATATACAGTTTGATTGCCTTTGATATTTAGGATGTTGTGACTCCTTTCCCAATGGAATGCTTCCACTGACAGTTTGTTTCCCTCTCCCTTTCTTTCCCAGTCTTGTTGATCCACCTACTCAAACCATTCAATCTATTTATATTATGATCGGTAATGGGATTACACTTACAACAATCTAAGTTTGACTCTTAGTGCTAATAGATTTCAAGTTTTGATTGGCTATCACCTTCAATGGTTCTCTTTTCTTCTACTATCAAAATTGCAATAATTGTGTCTATACTTTGTGAAGGTAGCTAACTCGGGGTAAAGATAACACTACTCTATTTAGTCAAAAAATCGTTGAGGACAATAGCCTTGGTATCCTCCTCATCAATCACTACCTTGACTTCTACAAGTTGTCTAATAATACATATTATATTTTTTACATGACTTGACATTGTCACTTTAGCTAGCATCTTAAATCTAAAATATAGTAATTTCAAGGAAAATTTTGTATTCACTGCTTATGCCCCAAATAACTTGTTGAGATTATCCTAGATATCCTTGGATGGTTTGTCCATATCTACGTGATGTGGCTCTAAATCTGAGAGGGAAATGCCAATAATGGACTTTTCCTCATCATATATGCTCTCCCATTCTATCAACTTGTTCAGATCTATAGGAGTTTCTCGATTCCTTTGACAATTCCCTAAATGTTTTTATTCATTAATTGCATGTGGATCTTCACTTTCCACATATGGAAATTGAAACTCGAGTAATTCTCTAATTACATCTCCATGATTAACCATATATGATCTTTTTCACTACTAAAACATAATTACCGATGGATACAAATAAAGGTTATGAAAACCAAAGGTATAGATACTGCAAATGTGAGAGAGATCCATCATAGAACTATAATAAAACCCTTTCTACCTCTATTGAGAAAATTAAGAAGGATCCTGCATTAAATCGCAACTAAAAAAAACAAAACTTAGATATGAGTGAGCTCACTACTAAACACCCTCGAATTGTGGCAAGTCGCAAGAGTGGAAACCTTGTCTTCCAAAGGCCAGAGTGGAAACCTCTGTCCTCTGTTGTTCAAGATTGCTTAAACAATAAACAATGATTTAATGGGCAAGATACAATAGATCCTCTGTTGTTCATGAATCCATGAATCAATGGAAGCTATGATCCTCAAAACCTGCAATATATTCAAACAAGAAGATAAAAAAGAAGTGGGGAAAAAAAGAAGACAATCTGATAACAACTCTCATGAATTTTTAATGGCGGAAAATGTCATTATGAGCAAGCCCTCAGGCTTATAAATGAGCAACTAAAACAACTCCTCCAACTCTCTCCTTTCTTGGATCATGAAAAAATCTTTCATTTATAGTGAATGATCTCTCTCTACCATAAGGAGGTTGAAACCAAGGAGTAACATAGGATCCTCCTCCATTTAGGAGTCTTGTTACAAAAGATTCCAACAAAAACCTAACAAATTCCTATGTTCCAGGATATTTCCTATTGTGATAAATGTCTCTTGAAACATGTCATGATACTTGACCTGAAGATGGAACACATGTCCCTCATGTCCAAATAATTCCTAGGATACCATTCAAACCTTCATATCTGAAAACCTTCCCATAGCTCAAATTTTCCGGACAGTTAGAGTTCGAAACGCCTGTGACAACATGTGCTGCAAACTTTCCTGTAGGTGATGTTTTTAGATTTTCTCCCAAAATACAAAGTGGGTCAGGCTGAATTTTTGAGAGCAAGTAAAAACCACCATGTTGTACCTCCACACAAAATTTCAGAGGAACCCAAATTGTCATTCAAAATTTATAAGGAAAACAATCCTCTGTTGTGTGCTAATTTCTTAAAAAATTGTACAAATATCAGTTCGGAGCGCTAGTGAGTTTAGGCACTGCGAACTCTCCTGTAGCAGTCCATTTCGTTTTTCTAATGTTTTATCATTTCAAAACTCTATCAGGTGTCCCAAGAATTTTGTAAACTTCATAATATTGATGATCTTGATTAAAGGAAAGCACCCAAACTAATAATCATGGTTGGCAAAACATGGTAATCACCCAAAAATGTGTCAAAGGTATAAAACAAGAACTTGACAAAATTTGGTGTAGGATATGAAGGCTAAACATATTTATTTCTTGATTCTAGAGCTCCTCCCGGTAGCAGCCTTAGCCAACATGTATAATCACTGCTTGGCTGCTTTCTGTCATTTTTTATGACACTTGGTGTGTGAAAGTGAACTCTCTGTCAAAACATGGTTTTTATCAATGCAAATATCAGTTAACAACATGTGCAATCTTAAAAACATGGTTTTTATCAATGCAAATATCAATTAGCAACATGTGAAATATTAAAATTGGTTTACATCTGATCAACCACATATTTCAAGTGTGAGAGGGGTGTAGATTCACTCTTTAAAATATAAATTTGAAGGGATGTAAAGGATGAAAGTTTCAACAGTCCTAGAACATAGGGTTTGCAACACAGTTCGCATTGCCAATATGAAAACCAGCCAAAACCCCTTTCTCAATCCTCAAACATGATGAACACTCTCATGGAGTACCAGGTGGATCTAGGATTGATGTTGATGTGTTTGAATTTGCATAGGGATGTTTGCAAGCTGTCCAACCTCTAAACCTTCCTCTTCTTCAACTAGTTCACAATGCAAGTTCACAGTGCACTGGTGTTTTAATTTTATCTTTCAAATGCCAAACTGGGTTGGGCTAAATTTTTGTCAGTAGGTCAATGCCAATATCATGCTTCACAAAAAATTTCAGAAAAACCCACATCACCGTTCAAAATTTATGATTAAATATTTAGAAGACTCTGCTACAATAAATGAGTTTGCATCGAAGTTCGCAACGCCTGTCACTAGTTACCGACGCTTGATTCAAACAAGATTTTCCTACTTCAAGGAGACTGTTAGGATGTCCAAAGACCTGATTCATAAAAAATATGCTCTAAAAACAATGAAATCCCTTAGCATGACAAAAATTTAATGATGGCAATGAATGAATGGAGTACTTGAGTACGTTGCGACCTCTCCTAGTGAGTTGGCAACACATACTATTGTCTTTAACTTGACATTTAAACATATGGATGATGACAAATAGAACCTTTTATACAAATGAGAGGTGACATGTCATGGTAATGATGTAAGGATCAAAGGTGTGACTCAAAAACAAAACCCAAAGTGGTTCTTTTTTACCCCTACAATTCTATTGGCTAACACAATCTATGCAAAAAACAACCACAATACATCAACAAAAGACAAAGAGGAAACATAATGCCACTAATGAAATAAGTTGGGTCATACATCTTGGAATTGTAGACAATGAGACAATGAAATTCTTAAGGGAATGGGAAAACATAAACATCATATAGCGAGTGTAACCATGATTGAAGATCCACCAGATGCTGATAGTGGTGAAGAATCTACCGAGTAAAAGGGATTTTATGCATTTTAGGAAGGCCACAATTTGAATAAAGGAAGGGATCAATTAATAACTCAAAATGCGTTGTTGCCCAATTATTCATAAGTTGTGGATATAAAAAAATATCCCTCATTAGTTGGAGATACAAGCATGTGGATTGCAGTCTACTAATGAGGTTACATGACATGAATGTGGATTGTTGTATAGTAATTGACTCGAGGAGATTCATGATTCTGGAGTTCAGGAGGTTGAATATGGGAACTCTATAATTTAACTCAACATCTACACTGCTATGATGGTTATGAGGCATCTCGATGGATCTCAAACTGGTCCATGAACTATGTTCAAATAAGAAGCTTCTAAAGGAAGTTACTGATGTTTAGTGTTCAATTTATGTGTTTTGCATTTAGTATATTTATTTGATTTCAATTTGTTTCAACACTATATTCCTTATGGGGGGTATTTGACATTGATACTGAGAGGGGGGGGGTGGATCAATATCAATTATATTTTATCACCTTTTAAAAACTTTAACTTTTCAATCAAATAAATGCATCCCAATATACAATAAAGAGCAGAAGATGAAATACACAATGCACAACAGATTTACATGGAAATCCAAATGGATGAAAACCATAGAATGATTTTCTTATATAATAACAAGATTAATTAATAGGAAGCTACAAATTTCAATATTCTCCAGCTCCAACTGGAAGGAGGCACCAACCCCTTGATTTACAGGCACCAACTTGAAGGAAGCTACAACTCCCTAGATTCTCCAGTTCCAACTGGAAGGAGGTTCCAACCTCCTTTCCTTGCCCCTTCCTTCCACCCTCAAATATGTATATAAAATAATAAACTTGTCACTGTCATTGTCTCTTTCACTATCATTGACACATAATCATCATCAAAATGGGTCCACATAGAGATTCTAGGTCCACATGGGTTCACATATAAAACCCAACAACCACATAAAAACCTGTGCCAAGATGTCCAAGGATACGCCTCAAATCATGTGCCAAAATATCCAAAATATGAGTCTCACAAACTGGGTCCACATAGAGATCCTAGGTCCACATGGGTCCACATATAAACCCCAACAACCTCATGGAAATATTATGGCAACATCACAACTTCATAGCAAAGCATAAGGCAACATCACAACCTTATGAAAACATCACAATCTCATAGCTTACCTTGAGAATAGGAAAGACCTCAAGAGAATCCCTTAGACTTCTCTTGCACACCAGAAGGCACTCCAAACACTTTTTGCACACATCAAACTTGATCTCTTTATTGGTTGCAAAAAAAATGCGAAATTCTATCCTGTATTTATAGTAATTCTGTCCCCAAAAATTAGCTGAGCCAACCTCAATTTTCTGGCTAGGGTGTTGAATGGAAAAATTCATATCTCCTAATTCTTAGGGATTTAGAGGGACTTCCATATATCATTGGAAAGGTCTTGGAATACTATTTCCAACCATGTAACTTGTGCTTCCATTTGAGTTATTTATGTAGGGAAAAAATTCCCTCAAATATAGGGTATCCAAATTGACCACAAATAATACTTTCAACAATATCCATCTTGCAATCTTGATCTTGTACATCTGTAGGATTCTTCACTTAAATGTAGGGGATTCTTGACCAAAACTATGGGGATTCTTCTGGGATTCTTCAAAGCATCTTCCCATGAGGTCCATGCTTAAATCTACTCCATAAGGGGACCACCTTGGAGACTCCTTCAAGTAAACCCATAGGCTTCTTCATGCTGATCACCAATGAATGACTTTGACATCAAGGACAACACCATTCAACATTAGATATACAAGTCTTAGTATGTAATAAAGTCACTTTATGAATTTATAATATGTTAATGTTCATTTTTTGTGTAAATCAATCTATCCCACATTCATAAGTGGAAATGATTTGCTTAATGAACAATGATATCTAAGGAGGTAAACTCCTTTGTAATATGTGCACCAGTTATTCATTGATAATATCATATGGTGTTTTTGTAAGTATATTTATTTGATCTTATTTATGTGACTCAACCCTATCTAGAGTTTCCTCATTAAGTGATCTATCTCATTTTGTAATAGTAGTGTCATTCAAATTAACACATTCATTTTAACTCAACATATTCAATCAAATTGTTTTTCTTCTAGTAGAGGGTTTAAAGCCAAATGGCATGGCCCATATCCAAACTACAACACTCAAATTTAGGGTTCCTATTAACTAAACTCCATAGAACATAAAGACATTTTCTTTGGTTATACAAAGTATTGAATAATAAGAGATATTATACAAATATAGTTGCAACTTTTAGACACTGGATTTTCATTTGACCAAAGAGATCACATCTTACTCAATCTAGGACAAAGAAGATAACCTGATTTGGAGATTCAAGGAACTAGGTGCTTACTAAATTAATATGCAGAAGTCAAATATGAATTGGATTTTGTGGCCATCCTTGTAAAACCCCTCATCTGTTGAGAATAAGTATGGCTATTGCAACTTTTGTAGAAATAAGAGAAACAAATAAGAAATTGTCTCTACAAATGAAGGATAAAGCCTCTAATTTTGGCACTGATAGATGGATCCTATAGTTGTCTTTTATCCCATAGTTTTCTCTAATCCAGATGGATATCGGTGGCCACCCACCTTTTCCAACCGGCTCAAAATGGTTTTCTGGCAATTTTGGTAATTTACTATTTTTAGCAGTTTTTAACTTTCGGGGCCATTTTGAGGACCTAAATGAAGGGTATTTGGGATCAAGCTTCTCAATGATAGACAAAGGCTTTGATTAATCCCCCTAAATGAATCTTCTTGATGATACCTTTCCAACAATCTATCGTGCACCCCAAACATAAATCATATGCTAAAGTTATGCCCTCGGGAAGTTGATACACCAAACTACCCAAAACGGGGTCCACAAAACTGTTGGCTTTTCATCTTCCGGGGTTAGGGTATTGGATTTTCTTTATGATAAAAAGGCCTTTGGAGCCTCATTATTAAATCATCTTCTTGCGAATGAGAGTAGCCTTCACATCTTTTCTTAGAGATAAGTTGCCACCATTCTAGCGAGTCTTTCACTCTGTATTTTTATAGTCTTTGTACATTTTCGCTCATTAATAGAAAATTGTGTATTAATGTATCTCTGTATTTATGGTTGCATCTCTGATACATTTCAGTTATATTATTGGATATCCAAGATATCTCTATACATTTATTTATTATATCTCTGCTCTCATTTCGTGCCGAAAATAATCTAGATCAATGGTATCAGAGTAGGATGCTCTTGATCATTTTTTTTCAGTGCATGTCCCCTACGAGGTCCGGGTATAGAAATTTGGGTCTCGAGCTTGTCTCTCTTGAAGAAAATTGCTCTCGCACGCCCAAGAAATCTTCCATGGCGTAAGAAAATAAAATTGACAGAGCAGACGATTCTATCAATCTGTTGCTTGAGCAAACTCTCATGCGACAGAGGGATGAAATGATGGAGAATTTTTCCCACATCCTTCAATGCCCGCCGATAGAAAAATACGCATATTCATTAAACAACCACTTTGGAAGCACCTCTCCTTTCAAGGCACATTTTAATTTTGATATTCCCATATTTGAAGGTCAAATAGATGCGGATGCCCTAAACAAATGGTTAAATATGCTAGAAGGTTATTTCTCTGTTCACCATTTTTCAGACAGGGAAAAGATCACCTTCACACTCCTTAAATATCTCCCCCATGTCAAAAATTGGTGGGAAACTTACTGGGATGAAATTTCCATAGAATATTATGGAATATATGGGGCTGATCCCACTTGGGATTTTTTTGTGGATGTGGTAAAGGAACAATATTACCCTGTTGGAGACTATGAGGACCAGTATATGAGATGGGCCACACTGCGACAAGAGAGGGGCCAAGAAGTTCTAGAGTTCACCAATACCTTCCATACCTTGTGCACCAAGTTGGGTATCAAAGACTCTGAATGACATTTGGTTCTGAAATACCATGGGGCTCTACAAAAATACATCTAAACTGAAATGGATTTTCTGGACATCTCATCACTCGGTGCTGCTTATCGATATGATGTTAAAATCGAGCAGAAATTTAAGCACCAAAACAAATGGGAGTTCAGGTTTTCAAATCTGCAACAACCAAAGTATGATAAAGACGACTCTAAAAAACAGCCTCCCGAAAACTAGTCCAAGCCACAGGAGAAGAAGGGTCATGGGAAGACAAAGAAGGACATTGAAAAATGGTGCGATTTCCACAAAATACCCTAGCACAACAATGATGAATGTTTCTCAAAACAATCCTTCATGGCTGAGATCGAAGACAATGAGCCAAACCCTGATTCAGAATATGATTATGAAAATAATGGTAAAAGAAATATCATCGACACAGACCCCACTTCTATTTTCATGACCGCAACAATTCAAGTAGAAGAACCAACAGATCCTGAAGAGGGGGAATGGATTTTTCATTCACATATGTGGGTGAAGGGGACCCCGTTGCATTTTACTGTTGATATCGAAAGCTGGAAGAAACTCATCTCGGTAGAGGTCATCAAACAGTAGGGATTGTTGACAACACCACACCCACAACCATACAACATCGGGTGGCTTTGCCAGGGATGAGATCACCATGTCAGCCAACAATGCCGATTGTCATACGACATCCAACCCTTCAAGGATGATGTATTATGTGATGTTGCCCCACTGGATGTTTGTGATGTTCTCTTGAGCCAACCATATATGTGGAAGCGCCATGTTGTTTATGAGTCTTGACCCCGTAGTTTCATTGTTTCTCTAGGGGGTCATCTCTACAGAATACCAGAGGTATTTCTAACTACTGTTCCACCTAAATAGTGCTACAAGGTAGTATCTCATACTACAAAAGTTTGTCCATGAGTCATGTAATGTATAAATAAAGGTCTAGGAGAGTCAAGGGGGTTGCTCAATAATTGGTTGTTAGTCATTTATGCTATTAGTACTGTTGTCGAGAGTAATATTGAGTCTATATTGTAATATCTTCAGCTAGGTGTGAAGATCAACCCTACAACTAGGTGCGCAGGGAGGGGAGAAGAAAGAAAGGGGGAGAGAGATATGCAGCTAAGTGCGAAGATAGAACTGTATGTTTTCATATAATATATCAAGAAACACAGTTCTATGGACGTAGCCCTAGGGAGAGGGTGAACCACGTCTATCTTGTTGTTCTGTGTGATTGATGCTGTGTCATTTGTCCTCTGATATACTGTTAATGCACTGTTGTGTTAGATCAAGGATATAACTTGTGAATTAAGCTTAAGAGTGGCAAGGAATATCTAGATTGTTTTTTGTTGTTGTTTTGGATTCACCTTACATTTCCTATGGTTGTAGACACCTGTGTCCTGCAACCCCCTATTGCTACTTCAAGAGAGACTACATATGCTTCACAGGTGTTTCTGAAAGGGCCAATAATTAGGGCTTGTTGGTGCACTGTTAGAGCTGAACCCTAGGTCTGCTTCTGTACCAACAAATGGTTCCATTGCCAAGACTGGGATCTTCTTGAGGGAATGTAAAGGTGGTTTACATCGAAGACAAAGATTCAAAAGTGGATAGAAGAATAAGAAAAGGACTTCGCTAAAGCACAAAATAAGAACCCTAGCATTAGTACAAAATACTAGTTGGGAAGGTACATCTTTATCGACATACAAAAATTTTTATTTGGAGGAATTCATAAGGAGTTATATGAGTGGTTAACCATATTAGCAGATACCCAGTTTGAGATCAGATCTAGACCACATTTGGTTTGGACAACGACACTAATCGAGAAAGTCAAAAGAGTCAATAATGTCGTGTCTAGAGCAGTGGATTTCTGGTTTGATAACACTATTGGAGGGTACATTACTGAGTTTTCTATTGACATAATAGAATTGTATAGTCAAGCATAGAGGTATTTCTTTAAGGGACCTAGAGGAAAGTTCCTACACTTTTTAAAGTTGAGGATTAAGATGTTATTGCATGAGAAGAATAGCCTGAAGATACAATGAGCTAATGTTTGAGAATTCAGACAGTGACGGTGACACAGAGGCTGGACTCATGCGCAGTGGGAGACCGCTCAGAGAGGTTTCTCTTGTGAACCTATTTAACCAAAACTACGAAGACGAGGGATTCTATAGTGGGGAAGAAGAATATCTAATAGACGAAGAGTATTCAGAATCCGCACGAACAAAAGAAGTAGAGGCTGAGGAACTTCGCCAAGGAGAACCAAAAACTTCATGAACTGCGCCTACTATTGAAGCAAGTACCATTACTCCTCCTATTTTTTTAGAAACATTAAGTAACCAGAGTAACCAAAGTAGTTAGATCCATCAGAGTACTGTTACAAGTAGTATAGTACATACTCAGTCAAGAAACCAAGGAAGATCTATGGTAGATGAAATGAGGTTACCCATCTTTAGAGGAGATGGATATGAAGATCTGGACCAACACTGGTTCTTATGCGAAGCTGTATGGAGCATCAAGAAAGTCACCGATGAAGCTATCACGAGGGCTCATTTTAGTACCTTGAGGGACTGCGCACTAAGCTGGTACATGAAGTTTGCTACAGGATATGCACAACCTAAACCACTGAACAACATTAAGACTGCGTTGAGTGCAGAATTTAAGAAACCTAAGTTGGAGTCATAGTGTGTTGAAAGAAATCAAGCAGAAGGTAACTGAACCTGTTTGGGAATTTGATCAGAGGTTTAAGACCTTGACATGCCATTTAAGTTTTTAGATTCCAGATGAACAACATAAAGAATGGTTCATCGCTGCACTCCTGCCACACATCGGATTTCCTCTAATGCAACATAAATTTTCTTCACAAGTTGAAGCGTTGGAGATTGCCATGAAATTAGAAGCAACCCCTATAGGAGAATCCAGTCTAGGTATGAGCCATATTTTAAATCAATTAACTAGTCTATATTTACAGGTCGAAGATATGAAGAAAGATAAAGGAAAATAAAAAAGAGAAGATATCTGGCGTATCATATGTAAATCAGAGGGCCATGACAAAGATCACTTTCCCCTATTCCATGAATACTTGGCCTTTGGAGCACCTAGTCCTTTGAAGAAGCTACTGTACCCTGGTGTGAGGTATGTAGAACTAGACATCACCTGGTGAATGCTATTATATGCAAAAATATATCCAGACACCTACCAATCTTTACTGCATATTCTGTAAATATGTGGGGCATGCTGAGAAGGATTGTAGGGCTTATGATCTCATGCATGAAATATCAAGGGATACATATAAGATTCAAGGAGAAACACAACAAGAAGGAAATAATGCGTAGTTCAAGTCCCCAGGTAGAGGAAACTTCAACCCTCATGGTGGATTCAGAGGAAGAGGATGAGGAGGAGGTATGGGTCAAGGTCGAGGTCAGATTATTTGCTATAACTATGCACAACTAGGACATTTGGCAAGGGATTGCCAGAACCCTTATACTAATTGAAACTACTGTAACTCATTTGATCATGTCATTGAGGATTGTTCAATATTGTTGGCCAAACTCTAGGAGAGATGAGGAGGAAACCAATAAGTCCAATTGATATCAGCAGAACCTCGCAGTGAAGACCCCAGAGTCGCTGTTATTACTAGAGGAGGCGCTGTTACAGGAAAAGATAGGGTGACTCCAGGAAAGACCGTAGAAGGATCGAGGATAAGAAGAGCTGCAGAGAAGGCACAATTGTTTGATCCAAGGAGAGAGAGACATACTTTTGAAGAAGCAAGGAAATAATTTGTAGGAGAACAAACTTCTTCATATAAGGTACAACCCGAAGTAACAAAATGTGAAATGCCACCAACATTTGATCAGTCTTCTCTAGCTAGACAAGGAAAAGAGGTAGAGAAGCTAACAAACTTCTTATATACTTGTATCATTTTGATTAAAGATGAAAAAAATGTGCATGAGCTACAAAACATATTAAGATAGTATGAAACTAGAAAAATAGACCCAATGCCTAGTAGAGCTGTGAATCAAGTATCAAGGAAAATAAGTATAAACAAGGAATTACACCTTAGTGCTCAGATTGGAGACTACAATGTGGACTATGTGGTCCTTGACTTGGGATCAGAAGTCAATGTTATGAAAAAGAAGACTTGGGCACTGATGGGAAAACCCAGATTGATTTACTCCCCCATCAGAATCAGGATGTCTAATCAATAGGCGGTGAGCCCCTTTGGAAGAATAGAGCATGTCCCTGTAGACATCGATGAGGTAAGGACGTTTGCAGACTTCAAAGTGATTGAGATTGTTGATGATAGATGTCCTTATGCTGTGCTATTAGGAATTGATTGGGCTTTCAACAATTCGACTGTTGTTGACCTAAAGAAGAGAAGAATGACATTCGAAGGTAATGGCTTGAAGGTCATTGCACTTCTTGACCCGGATGAAGGTCGCAGATACATAGAACCTATAAGAGTAGAAGACCGCGCATACGAGTTAGAGAAAATTTATAAACTGACAATAAAAAAACATGATTGCATTAATCCTAAAGCAGATGGAAATCTTGGCCGACGAAGTGAAAGTGCATGCTCATCAGATTCAGAAGAGGCATTGGAAAATTGACAGAACATAATGTATGAAGTCTCTACGTGGAGGTGTGCCAGATTGAATAGAGAACTTCACTGGATTGGCACATAAGTAAGTAATCGTCCTACATTCGATGGTTTGAATCATTTAGAGACATTTCTAGCTGAATTTGAGAGGATGGTACATGTACAACAGAGGATGTTGGCACAAGATGAAGCATTGAAATCTACACCAACTACATGGTGAGGAACACACAAGAACAACATCACATAATGAGTACAATGTCACACCCTATTGATAGTGTGCTTTTCAGACCAAGCAGAAGGATGCAAAGTTCGATATACAGGTCAAAGTTGTCCTAAGGACCATGTACAAAGTTATGAGGAAGCATGGAGTAAAATTCCTAAATAACAATGGGTGCATAAGTTCGTTAACACCTTGGATACTACGCCCATCAACTGGTATCTTCAATAAGAACTACGCCTCATCACTGCAATTTGGTACGATATGGCTCATAAATTTATAGTTACATTTTTATTTGAGAGTCAGTACCCTATAGTTGATCATGCTTTACAAATCATAAGACAAAAGGTCTTTGAGGAGGCACCTAAACTCTCTTTTACCCAAGAAGGAGATGAATGGATTACGCCTCTTCAACAATTACAAGACTTCTACAATATTAATGGTGATGAAGATGATGACCGGAGCGATGTAAAAATTTTAGAAACTGAAGGACAAAGAGACATAGAAGGGCCAGGGATTGAATTACCCTTTGTTGGACAACCCATTAAAATTAACAGGGTTAATATTGGAACACAAAAAACACCTAAGTTAGCAAATGTGGGAGACTATTGGGATGATGCTACCATTATAAATATTACAGAGCTATTGCATGAATATCAAGACTTGTTTCTAGCCAACTTCATGGACATGAAGGGAATTAAAGGGCCCATGGGAGAAATGAATATTCCTTTGAGAGTAGATGCAATACCCATCAAGCAACGGTCTTACATACTGAATCCCAAATACAAGTAGGAAGTTAATATTGAACTGGATAAAATGCTAGAAGAAGGAATCATAGAACCTGTTCAAGAATCCGACTGGATCAGCTCTATGGTGGTCCAAGATAAGAAGTAAGGAGAAATCAGAATTTGTGTAGATTTAAGTAAATTGAATGATGCATGCCTACATGACCCCTTCCCTACACCCTTTATTGATGAAGTTCTAGACAATGTAGGAGGACAAGAGGTCTACTCATTCACAGATGGATTTTCAAGTTATCACCAGATCATAATTGCAAAGGAAGACCGACATAAGACCACATTTGCAACATAATGGGGTTCTTTTCAGTACACTATGATGCCTTTTGTCTTGAAGAATGCACCAACCATGTTCTCCAAGGTGGTGGTCGAAGCATTTAAGGACTTTTTACACAAGTTCTTGGAAGCATACTTTGATGATTGGACCATCTTAAGCCTACTGAAAGACCATATTGAATGTTTAAGATTGATGTTAGATAAGTGCAGGCAATGTTAGATTTCCCTGAATCTGAAAAAGTGTATTTATTCTCACCCTTTGGAGTGCTTCTAGGGCACATTGTGTATAGGCAGGGGTTGTTAGTATATCCTTCCAAGATTTCTATCATTGTCGATCTACCCCCTCCCACTTTGGTTAGATAGCTGCGCATTGCACTGGGACACACTGGATACTATAGGAATTTTATTAAGGGGTATGCACAGATAAAAAAACCTATGGAGAAGCTATTAAAGTAAGACAATAAGTTCCAATGGATAGAAGAATGCCAACAGAGCTTCGACACACTTAAGCAAAAAATGGTCACTGCGCCTATCTTGGTTTTTCCAGATTGGAGTAACGAGTTCAATGTTCATGTTGATTCTTCATCCATTGCATTAGGAACAGTTTTAGCACAACCAGGTGAAGGAGACATTGACCACCCATAGCCTTTGCAATCATGAAGCTTTATACAATTGAAAATAATTATACTACAATTGAAAGAGAAGGCTTAGCTATGGTATATGCGCTGCAAAAGTTTAGACACTATTTGCTGGGAGGCCAGTTTAAAATGTTCATTGACCATTTTGCATTGAAGTACTTAGTCAACAAGCTAGTGTTGGGGTGAAGAATATGCAGATGGTTACTATTATTTCAGGAGTATGAATTTGAAATAGTGGTCAAACCAGGAAGAATGAATAAGGGACCTGACCACTTATCCAGACTAGAACATGGAGAGGAACCTACTAGTTTGGAGGATACACTACCAGATACACAACTATTGGCCATCAAAAATGTCGATGATCACTTTCCTGAGATAGTTCTGTTCCTGTCCATAGGAACGACACCTCGCGAGTATACAATCATTCAAAAGAAACAATTGGTAGTCCACGCTACCGATTTTCAACTCATAGCTAGACAATTGTATAATATGGGACTAGATGAGATCTTGAGAAAATGCGTTATGGAGGCCAAAAGACCATTGATTCTTGCAGAAGCACATGAAGGCATCGCAGGAGGACATTATGTAGGGAAAACAACATCGTAGAAGATTCTCAGAGCTGACCTCTAGTGGCCTACTCTACATAAGGATTCTAAGGAATACTACAGAGCCTGCGATGTGTGCCAAAGAGTAGGGAAGCCTTCTAGAAAGGATGAAATGCCTTTAGAAACATAATTAACATTACAAGTATTTGAGAAATGGGCTATTAACTTTGTGGGGCCTATCAACCCACCAGAAAAGCACACAGGAGCTAAATACATTATCACTGCTACAAAATATTTGACCAGATGGGCGAAAGCAAGAGTAGTTAAGGACTGTAGCGCAACCATAGTTGCACAATTAATATTTGAGGATATTATAACTAGATTTGGATGCCCAAAGATTCTTATGAGTGATCAAGGAACACATTTCGTCAACAAAACTATTGAAGCTTTGACTCAGACATTTGAAGTTCACCATCAGAAGAGCACTCCATACCACCCATAGGCGAATGGTACAGTCAAAGATTTCAATAAGATCTTGGAGACCACACTGACTAAGATTCGCAGTGTTAACATAGATGATTGGGATTTAATAATTCCAACAGTCTTATGGGCTTATTGAACTACTTGCAAGAAATTAACAACACAAACTCCCTTTAAGTTGGTATATGTCTTGGAAGCAGTAGTACCTATGGAATACCTGGTCCCTAACTTAAGAATTGCAACATTTACAGGTATGGATGACACATATGTTGTTAAATATAGGCTTGCACAATTGCTAGAGTTAGAGGAAGACATGTTTATTGTAGGATTTCATCAGCAGGTACAAAAAGAACGAGAGAAGGCTTACCATGAAATACATATAAAAAAGAAATCATTTAAGAAAGGAGATTTGGTACTCTTATATGAAAATAAATTCATGAAGCATCCAGGGAAGTTCAAGACACATTGGATAGGGCCATTTGAGGTTTCCTATGTTACAGAAGGAGGAGCTGCGCATTTCAAGACTCTTAAGGGAGAATGGAAAGAAGGATTGGTAAATGGGAGCCGGTTGATGCTATATTATGACAACCACCTGCCTCACAACTCTCCATAAAATCAAAGGAAGAAGGGTCCAGGTACCAGGTGTAGTTGAAACTGGGTATTAGACACATAAAAGACAGTCTAAACAAGAAATGGAAGGACAGAGAAGAAAGCATAGGCTGCTCCGCGTAGTCTGTAGTCGAAGTGATACAGAAGGTTTAGTCTTGTGGTGAATTGGGATGAGTCACATGTGAGTGTTGGGGGCCTGTTGGCCCTTGGGTATGTAAGGAATCAAATATTAAGGAGGAAAAGCAAAGTACAATCTATGTGGAAGGCACATAAATCGAGGAGGGGTCAAAGTGGTTAAAGAAGAAGAAAAGAAGGAGTGAAGTAAAGGAAAAGCTAGCCATTGTAAGAGAAGATTGAGGAAGATAAAGAAATAAAGAAGAGGGATCATGGACACCTTCGCAAACAGAAAAAGACACCAATGGATGCCTAGGATCACCTTGTGGAAAAGAAGGAGGAACAGGATGGCAAAGAACTTAAAGCATGGGTCAAGTGGACCTAGGGTTTTGGACCTAGGGTTTTTGACACCTAGAATTCGGTCTAAGTTTGTCCAAGAGTCATGTAATGTATAAATAAAGGTCTAGGAGAGTCAAGGGGGTTGCTTAATAATTGGTTGTTAGTCATTTATACTAATAGTAATGTTGTCGAGAGCAATATTGAGTCTGTATTGTAAGATCTTCAGCTGAGTGCAAAGATCAACCTTGCAGTTGGGTGCACATGGAGGGGAGAAAAAAGAAAGGGGGAGAGAGATATGCAGCTAAGTGCGAAGATAGAACTGTATGTTTTCATATAATATATCAAGAAACAAAGTTTTGTGGACGTAGCCCTAGGGAGAGGGTGAACCGCGTATATCTTGTTGTTCTATGTGATTGATGCTGTGTCATTTGTCCTATGATATACTATTAATGCATTGTTGTGTTAGATCAGGTATATAAGTTGCGAAGTAAGATTAAGAGTGGAAAGGAATATCTAGATTGTTTTGTGTTTTTGTTCTGGATTCACCTTGCATTTCCTTTGGTTGTAGACACCTATGTCTTGCAACCCCCTATTGCTACTTTGGGTGAGACTTCATCTGCTTCATAGGTGTTGCTGAAAGGGACAGTAGTTAGGGATTGTTGGTGCACTGTTAGAGATAAACTCTGGGTCCACCCCTGTACCAACAAAATTCCATATGATTCTCCTATGTAACATAGTGAGAAAGGAGATCTACTGAGTTAGACGTGCTTGTGGCTGAGCATAAGGTGAACGTGTGAAATTCCAAAGTGCTGGGTGCATCTTCATGAGAAAAAAAATGAAGCCGATGTAATAGCCTCATCCGAGTAGAAGAATTGACGAGAAACTCCAGATGACTCTCATGTGTAATGCAGTGGGAACGAATATCTGTTGAGTGGATGTTCCTGTGGACGAGCATAGGTGATTGTGATCCTAGTGGTTGAGCACTAGTGAAGAAGTGGTTCTTCTGTGTAATGCAGTGGGCCAGTGATATGGGCATCCCTATGGATGTACCCCTAGTGGATGAGAAATAGTAGGTGTATAATATACCTTGCTATATTGTTCAAGAGTCAGACCTTCCTGTAACCCTAATTGTAATGTAAAGGGTACATGTCGACTCGACCTTAATGTGACTAGTAATTAATGTAAAAGATAATTAATTTGGTTAATATTATTTATATTATGAGCTAGTGAGGTTGACCCTATTGTGCCAATAGAAACTTCTATTGACAGGTTCAATCTAGTCTAAGTAAAGGTAAATTCTCCATTGAGGAAATGCATCTTTCACATGAGTTTGGAAATTTTAGCAAGTACATCTTCTTGGGAAAAGTGCGCACCTCTCTCGGGCGCTAGTCTTCTAGGGTTTGAGCACCCTCTTGTGTGCTAGGTATTATTTGTGGTGAAGGTATTTCTCTTGAATAATATAGCAAAGGATTTGGCTAGGTTTTCTTCCCTTGTTGAGAAGGGTTTCCCAGGATACTTCTTTTGTTCTTGTGCATGGTGTTTCTTCTTGTGATCTTGGTTGCTGCAACATTATTGTTTATGGTTAAGACAAATGAAAAAATGGAATGAACTACATGATTAACCTAGATTATTGAAAAATAAAAATGGTATCAGAGCATAGGTCTTGAAGAACCCATTGCACAAACAACCTTCAACCATCCTCTCTCTCTTTTGCAGAAACTATACAACCCTCCTAGGGTTCCCATAAAAATTCATATGGCCTACTTTTCTGGAGGTTTTCAACACTTGGCACTTGGAATTTGGGGATAAAAAGGGCATAGGAGTGTATGACATCCTTCAATGCACCTCCAACAAGATTCAAATCAAAATTTCGAGCATTTTGAAATTTTTTCCCTAGGGTTTATAGGGTTTCGCTAATTTCTGTAGAAATTTCAGTATTAGGGTTTCTGCAACTCATTGAAGGAACTATTTAACTCACTAGTTTTCTACTATATTTCAAAGGCTTATTGTTGGTAGTCATAATTCCAACAAAACCTAAAAGTGCTAGCCTAGCCTAGCCATTAGGTTTTCCATCCCAGTTGACAAAGGGTTGTGAAGAATCTAAAATTATGATGAACATAAACTATGATGGAAGATAAGCTTGATGGATTAAGAAAATTCAAGTTCTTGGAAGACAAGAATTCAAAGGAAGACTTATTATGGGTGATACAAAAAGGTGTCACTGTGACATACCTCCTTCACGAAGATGTCAGAAAACAAATATCAGCCATGCGCCATTGGAGAAATCATATCAGCACCCTCAGGTATGCACTTGTATATATATTATTTGTATCATTGTCATGAGGGTAATTGCAGGACGAAGGAACCTTTTGCTGAATTCTTGGATCCAGAGGGATCTCAGTGCATTTAGAGGAACAACACACTGGAAGTGAAGACTCCAAGTTTGATTTTTGTAATTGTCATTCCTCTAACCTATATTTATAAAAGTTTTCTCCATTACAAGTAGGTGTTGTAGCTGTGACAACAATCCTTAAATTTTTTTGATTCTAGAAATGTACTCATTATTCTCCTTTAGGAGATATTCTTGTTTTGGTTCCTCTTGTTTTCTTGTTCCAGACAGGTTAAGAACAAAGGAATATGCTTATCCTTCATAGGGATTCACTTGAATCAAAGGGAGTCAAAACTATTTGAGAAAGAGGAAGAATAGAACCATCCTTGAGACAATCAATGCAATAATGCATGATCAGAATATTTCTATGATTCCATGGGCAAAAGCATGCATGACACAATATATGTTCAAAACAAGAGTCTTCACCAGAATTTGAAAAACATAACTCCCGAAGAATCCTTCAATGGAGTGAAGACTAAGATTGAACACTTCATGATATTTGAGGGCTCAATGTATTTTCATGTACCCAAAGAGAAGAAGTCCAAGCCAGACCCTTCAGGGAAAAAATATACGTTTATGGGATATCAATGAATCTTTGAAGAAATTATAGATCGACATCCCTGGTCAGAGATAGATTGAGACAAGAAAGGATGTTGTCCTTGAAGAATAGATAGCTTTTCAAAGATCCAGAGAATCTCAGATGGAGATTGATAGCGAGACTATGCCTTCTCCCCCTTCAGCAGTTCAGAGGGAGACATGCACTATTCTAGATAATCCATTTGCTCAAGTTGATATTTTCAGAGATAGTGCAATAGGGAATAAAAGGTATGCCTAGGCTCACTCTACAAGAGGCAGAGAAACATACAAGCCTCTCAAGACACATCCTGAGAGAACAAAGAGATTTTTTGAGCTACTCTTTAGCCAAGAGACACATCATTGACTCTAAGCCTTCTTGTCATAGAGAAGCAACAAGAGAACAGGTATGGAAAGATGCCATAATAGAAGAATACCAATATATCTTAAAATAATGATGTATAAGATATTGTTCATAGACCAAAAGGAAATCCTATGATGACTTCCAAGTGGATCTATAAGATCAAGCATGCAACTGATAGAAGTGTCGAGAGATACAAAGCGAGATCTACAACCAGAGGTTTCTCACAAACATAGGGAGTTTTCTATGATGAGACAATTGATCCAGTAAATGCAATACACTTCCATCCGTATTACCATCCATGAGTTGGAAACTATATCAAATGGATGGATTCTTGATGAGTTTGGGTTTTAGCAAGAGTGTTGCTGATCCAAACTTATATTATTATAGTGTTGGTGACGAGAGTCTGATTTTGATGACTTATTCAGAAAGCCTTGTTGTTAGATAAAAGCAAGCCTTGACTTCTGATTTCAAGATGAAGGATATGAGTATGATGCACCACTTCTTTGGACAAGAAGTATGACAGAGGACCGATGAGATTTTTCCTATGTTAAGGAAAACATACAACATAAATATTAAAACAAGTTCAATATGACAGAATGCAAAGCCACCGTGATGGATTTGAATAAAATGATGATGATTCAGACGAGATTGATCCACAACTGATTGGATCATTGATGTATCTGGTTAACACCAGACCAAATTCATGCTATGCAATGAATGTGCTTAGTCAACCCATGAATCAGTCGAGACAGACTCACTGGATAGAAGTAAAGCATGTATTGAGATATATATATGAGGCACAATTGGATATGGCCTGAGATATGACTCTAGCGTGAACTTGATTTTGCAGGATATGTTGATACAGATTGATCAGAGAGTACAGTGGACTGGAAGAGCACATCCGATTGTTGTCTTACCGTGAAGTTTTCCATGATTTCCTGATGCATCAAGAAACAAAACTTTGTGACCTTGAGTAACACATAAGCAGATTATATAACATCGAATGTGAGAAGCCATATGACTTCACAAGCTTATGACAGATTTTACTTGACCATGAGATGGATCCTATGCTGATAACCAAGAGCCGTGTGTAAATCTCTTTGAGAACCCAGTGTTTCCTGATGGATTGAAACACGATGAGATGAAATATCCTTATATCAAAGATATGATGCAGAGGAAAATAGTACACATGCATGAGTATCTTCCTACACATGAAAATATTGCAGACATATTCACCAAATTAACTTGGTGAAGAATGCCTCCCTAGTTGAGAGGGAGTGTTGATGACTCCAGCCAAGACAAAATTCAAAGTACATCCGTGTGAGACTTGGCATGATGAGGAATGCCTCCCTAGATGAGAGGGAGTGTTGATGATTGTAGCTATGCGAGACATTCTCCAGCTTACAAACCTGAGAGATGTTGATGATCGCATCTATTTGAGATATTCTCCAGCTTAGAAACCTGAGAGAAAGCCCCTGAGAGGGGTGTGCGGTTCCTATCTGAGATAGATCTGGAACGTATATATGGACTCTTCCTTACAGAGAGTTGAGAATAACTCCAGATGTTTCTCCCGTGTAACGTAGTGAGAAAGGAGATCTGCTAAGTTGGACGTGAATGTGGCTAAGCACAAGGTGAACGTGTGAAATCCCAAAGTGCTGGGTGCATCGTCATGAGAACAAAAATGAAGATGATGTATTAGACTCCTCTGAGTAGAAGATTTGACAAGAAACTCCAGATGACTCTCAAGTGTAATGCAGTGGGAAAGAAGATCTGTTGAGTGGACGTGCTTGTGGATGAGCACAGGTGAACGTGATCCTAGTGGCTGAGCACTAGTGAAGAAGTGGTTCTTCTGTGTAATGCAGTGAGCCAGTGATATGGACATCCCTATGGATGTGCCCATAGTGGATGAACACTAGTGGGTGCATAATATCCCTTGCTATATTGTTCAAGAGTCAGACCTTCCTGTAACCCTAATTGTAATGTAAAGGTTACATGTCAGCCCCACCTTAATGTGACTGGTAATTAATGTAAAAGATAACTAATCTCGTTAATATTAATTATATTATGAGCTAGTGAGGTTGGCCCTATTGTGCCAATAGAAACTTCTATTGACAGGTTCAATCTAGTATAAGTAAAGGTAAATTCCCCATTGAGGAAACACATCTTTCACACGAGTTTGGAAATTTCAGCAAGTACATCTTCTTGGGAAAAGTGCACACCTCTCTTGGGCACTAGTCTTCTAGGGTTTGAGCACCTTCTTGTGTGCTAGGTCTTATTGGTGGTGAAGGTATTTCTCTTGAAGAATATATCAAAGTATTTGGCTGGGTTTTCTTCCCTTGTTGAGAAGGGTTTCCCATGATACTTCTTGTGTTCTTGTGCATGGTGTTTCTTCTTGTGATCTTGGTTGCTGCAACATTATTGTTTATGGTTAAGACAAATGCAAAAATGGAATGAAATACATGCTCTTTATGGTTTCCCGTTGTCCTGTCGAGAAATCGGGCCTCGCGTGATCGCTAGTCCTGCACTCATGAGATCGGGTCTTACAAATCCCTGAACCCCGATGAACATTCACCCACGTGCTCCTTACTTTTATTGGGAAATTTCCCGTCGGGAAATCGGTACTTACGGGGTCGTGAATCACTCACCTCATGGATCCCTAAATCCCGATCTGCGATGGCACTCTCTGTACCCCTTAGCTCCTCCGGCTAAATCCTTTTTGCATGTGGCCTGCTAGTCCACAAGACCACGGTCCTTCCCCTATCGGAGTTTCGAACTTCGCGGAATTGAAATGTGTGGAATTCACGCCCTTGGAATTCCCAATTCTCTGATTTCCGATGCCACCTGGCGTTGACTCCAGCGAGGGTTGACCCTTCGACACCTGTCCTCCACTAAAATGCTCTGACTGTGGGAACGTCACGTTTCAGGATTTCACGACTTCTCCTGTTGTGAGTTTCTTGTCACCGAGAATCCTGAAATGCTGATCCTCGACTCTTTCAGATCCTCCGACACGCGTCCCTCAGATCGAATGGCTACGATCGTGTCGGGAAATTGCGGATCGCGATTTCATTATGCAAGAGTTTCACGACTCCGGAAACCCCGATATCCCGAACTCTGATTCTCCGGTATCTCTCGCCACATGTCCCTGCTGTTTGGACGGCTCTGATCCTATCGGGAAATCGCGGATCACAATCTCCTGTTGCACAAATCCTTTGCCTGCGAAAACTCTGATGCCCTCAAACGCCGACTCCTCAGGACCTCATGCCACACGTCCTTGCTGATTGGACGGTTCGAAACTCTCGTCGGGATATCGTGGATCGCGATTCCAACATGCGAGAGTTCTATGCCTTCGAAAACCCTGATTCTCCGATGAACTGAACCCATGACTCTTCTCCAGATGTCTGACGCATGTCCTGCCGGGATCAACGGTTGAGATCCTTTCTCGATATTTCTAGAACTACAAGGCCTCGATTCTCTTGCTCAACAAAACCTCAATGACTCTGATATCTCGATGGATTCTCCAGGACTCCTCCTTTGCACACTAGGACTTTAAACCCTGCACAACTTCTCGAGATCTAACGGCTGGTAGGATTTCGCCAATTCTTCTCTGCGAATCCTGACCGTCGATTTCTCCTCCTTGAAGATTTCTCAAGAATGGCTAAGTGTTCCTCCTCAGCACTTGCCCTTCAATGCCTGCACTTGAACTCTTACTTGAAACGTTTCACGGCACAACTTCCTGTGCTCTCCTTTGACGTTACCATGAAGGTGATGTACCTCCTGAGCTTTTCCACTCTGATTATTTCAGAGGAACTTGCCCGCACTCCCTGCGCTCAATATTCAACAACTTCCCAGGTGTTGAATCCTTCCTACTCTGTGCACTTCCTGCAGCAGTGGTCTTCAATCTCCTTTGCTCAGATTCACAACTGAGACTTCCTCTTCAGCCTACGCACTCCTTACACGGCTTCAACAACCCATTTCCACTTCTGGGTGAATGAGAACAAAAGTTAAACTACTGAGCTCTCATCAACGCACTCCTTGTAGATGAATTCAACTGCACACCTTGCAGGAATCTCCTGGCTCAGATAGAGAAATAATTGAAGCTCATTCCGTCTCCCTTTTAGACTTCAGATTGAAACATGAAATCACATGCATCATATTCAAAGAAAATGCATAACAAGAAAGCAAACATTCTTGAGCATAGCATCAATACACAGAGAAAACAACACAAACCATGTGCTTGAATCAAAGCTTCCTTCTATTAATTCAAATGCCTGTACATGGGTGTTCTTCATACACTATTCTCTGCTTTCTCTTCTCTTCTTCTGAATGCTTGATAATGTTACAATGATACAAGGAGGGTGTCTATATCCGTTTTCCCTCTCGGACTCTAAACTATCAAATCTAGACTTAAAAACCCTATCTACCAGCATTAAATCTAGTAAATGCCTCCTATCTACCAAAGGACGAGAGCTTAAAGGCTCAAGGTCCATTTACAATACAAGTGCACCATCTCTTAAATGATTCATTTAAGACTTGTGCAACAATCCCCAAAGCATTTCAAAAATTTGGGTTTGTTTATCCAGCTGATCTCCGCTTGATGTGCTGGCTCGCTTGATGAGTTGGCGATGCTCCTGCATCATACTCCTCGGCTTGAAAACTTTCATGGGCTCCTGTCCATGAGCTCCTGCATGGTCTGTCCATGCTTTTGAATCCCTGCTTCACTTTCCCAGCTGACATCTTCCACTGGGTGGTTCTTCCATTTGACTAGATACTTGAAGTATTGCTTCCGCCTGGTCTTTTTGCTCACTCTCTTGTCAAGTATACGCTCCATCTGTGGCTTCTCTGCAATCGACATCTGCTTCTGCCACTGGACCTCTAGCTGTTCATCTCCTCTAGCTCCTGCTTCCTCAGCCTTATGGGGATATAAGTCTGAGACATTGAATGTCGGAGATATTCCGATCTCATTCGACAATTCAATCTCATAATCGTTCTCTCCGAATTTCCTCAGGACTCTGCATGGTCCGATTTTTTTCATTTTCAGCTTATTGTATGTTCCCCTCGGGAACCTTTCTTTCCTCAGATGTGCCAGAACTAGATCACCAACTTTGAACTGAAGTTGTCTACGATGCTGATCCGCTCTGCGCTTATATTCCTGGTTTGATTCCAGCAATCGCTCCTTCACCCTGCTGTGAAGTTCTTTCATCGCCTCTGCGAACTCTTCAGTGTTTGCACTCTTAGTCATTATTTTCTTTGAGTCCCTCAGTTCAGAAACTCCTCTTGGCTGCCTGCCATATACAATCTCAAATGGAATTTTACCTGTGCTTATATTCACTGAGTCGTTGTATGCAAACTCTGCCTATGGCAACACATTGTCCCAGCTGCTGTGGTGCTCTGCCACCAAGCTTCTTAATAAATCTCCCAGACTTGTATTTACCACCTCTATTTGCCCATCCGTCTGAGGATGATAGGCAGAACTAAACATCAAGTTAGTTCCCATCTTCTTCCAGAGTGTCCTCCAGAAATGTCCAATGAACTTCGTATCCCTATCCGATACTATGCTTCTGGGTAAACCATGAAGTCTAACGATCTCCTTGAAAAATAAATTTGTGATATGAGTCGCATCGCTGGTCTTCTGGCATGGGATAAAATGTGCCATTTTGGAAAACCTGTCAACCACCACAAAGATCGAATCATGTCCTCTTTTCATCCTAGGCAATCCCAATACAAAATCCATGCTGATTTCATCCCATGGCCTCTCGGGTATGGGTAATGGTTGATAGAATCCCGCATTCTGCTTTCTGCCCTTCGAATGCTAGCAAATTCTACATCTGTCAACAAACTTCTTGAATTTCGACCACATTCCTGGCCAAAAGTATGCTTCACTCAGCTTTGTAAATGTCTTGTCATGGCCAAAATGCCCTGCCAAGCCTCCGCTGTGTTTTTCTTTTAACATATTCTCCCTCATTGAGCAATTTGGAATACACAGCTGATTTCCTCTGAACAACAATCCATCCTAGATCATATAATCTATCCATGGGCTTCTGTCTCTGAGAACTGGATTCTCAGCTGCCTCATATGCCTCTGCAAAATCTGCATCACCTGCATACATGTCCCTAAGATTTTCAAAACCCAATGTCCTGACTCGGAACTCCTGCAGCAACAAACACTTCCTGCTCAAAGCATCAACCACTTTGTTAGCAGTACCTGAAATGTGTTTAATTACGAATGTAAAATTCTGCATATACTCTATCCATTTAGCATGTTTCTGATTCAACTTCTCCTGTTGAGTCACAAACTGTAATGCATGATTATCACTATACAAAACAAATTATTTCGGGATCAAATAATGCCTCCACTTCTTCAGCGCCTGTATGATAGCATAAAATTCTTTGTCATACGTGGAGTACTTTACTTTTGCCTCATCCAGCTTCTCGCTGAAATATGCAATTGGTCTGTCCTCCTAGCTCAAAACTGGTCCTATGGCAAAGCCACTTGCATCACATTTCACCTGGAACACTTTCGTAAAATCCGGCAACACCAAAACCGGCTGTTCTGTGATCTTTCGCTTCAACAGATTGAAGCTCTTCTCTGCCTCTTCAGTCCAATGAAAAGATTTATGTCTTTTCTTGACAGTATCCATCATTGCTGTGCTAACTCCACTGAAATTCTTGATGAATTTTTGGTAGAAACTAGCCAGTCCATGGAAACTTCTCACCTCGAAAATATTTCTCGGTGATGGCCAATTTTTAATTACCTCCACTTTACTTGGATCCATCTTTAATTCATTCGCCGATATGACAAATCCCAAGTAAATGAGTTCTGTCTTCATAAATGAAGATTTTCTCATGTTGATCAATAGCTTCTCTTGCTGTAGCTTCCTCATTACTGCAGCTAAATGCTTTAGATGTTCTGCTTTTGTTTTGTTGAAAATCAATATGTCATCCAGATAAACAATGACAAACTTACCAATGAATTCCTTCAACACTTCATTCATTAACCTCATAAAGGTACTCGGTGCATTCGTCAAGCTAAACGGCATGACTAGCCATTCATACAACCCTTCGTTGGTTTTGAAGGCTGTCTTCCATTCATCGCCTTCCCTCATGCGAATCTGATGGTATCCGCTTTTCAAATCAACCTTTGAAAAAAATTTGGCTCCACTTAAACAGTCCATCAAGTCATCCATCCGTGGCAATGGAAACCTGTACCTGATGGTTATCTTGTTAATGGCTCTAGAATCTGTACACATTCTCCAACCTCCATCTTTCTTTGGACTCAGTACCGTTGGAACGACACATGGACTTAAACTTTATCTAATCAATCCTTTATCCAATAGTTCCTGTACCTACCTTTTGACTTCTTCATTTTCCTGCGGCATCAACCTGTATGCAACTTTGTTTGGAAAACTGGCTCCTGGTATGAGGTCTATACGATGACTCACACTCCTCATCGGTGGCAACGAATGAGGTAATTCGTCTACCACTATGTAAGTGAACTCTTCCAGCAGTTCCTAAAATTCCTCCGGCAAATCATCCACTCTTGTGCTGATCAAAACAACTTTTGGTTTCCTGACCACAAAGAATTGTGGATCTTCCTTCTTCTTTACTTCCGCCAGAAGTTCCTTCCCACTCATGAGAAGTATAGTATTTATCGGTTATGGTTTTACTTCTTTATCTTTAATTGGAAGTAGCAAATGTGTTCTTCCATTCTTCTCCAAAGTATACGTATTCATCTTCCCATCATGAATTACGTTCCTGTCATATTGCCATGGTCTGCCCCAGCAACAAATGACATACATCCATAGGAATAACATCACATAGTATTTTATCATTATATCCTCCTATCTTGATGTCAACTAAGCATTGTTTGGTGACACTTACTTGATGTCCCTTCTGTAGCCATGAGACTTTATATGGACTCGGGTGATTAGTTGTCTCCAACTCTAGTTTCTCCACCATCTCGGTTGAAACGAGATTGTCGGTGCTTCCGCTATCCACGATAACCTTGCACTTCCTGTCTTTGGTCTTGCATGCGGTTCTGAAAAGTCTGTTTGTTTGAGCTGTGTCCTCCACCTCCTTCTTGGGTGTTAAGAGAACCTTACACATCATCAATGACCTTCCGTCTTCTGCGTCTTCTGCTTCAGCATCTCGCCTCTGTGCCTCGGCAATGTGAGCTTCTCCTCCATCCTTCTTCCTATCTGGATAGTCAACTGCCTTGTGTCCATTCTTTCCACACATGAAGCATGTGATGACTCCACCTCTGCCTCTTCCTCTACCTCTGGTACAAGGAAATGTGTTATTATCAGCGTATCCTCCGTTCTGTTCTGTATGTTGCCTTCACTGTTCAGTGTGCTGGCCTCGCTGTGAACTTCCACCTCTTTCTGTTCTAGTCTGAGGCTTTTTCCAGTCGTCCTTGGATTTCTGGAACCTATCTTGGGCAACTAACTTACCTTTTGGCTGGCTCCTACCTCTGCCTCACTGTCTTGGCTTACGGCTCAACTTCTCTTCAACTTTTAATGCCATTTGATACGCATCCTCCACCGTTCTGATGGTCGTCATACTCATCTCATCCTGGATATCGTATCTCAAGCCATTCATATACCTGGCAACTTTTTCATCATCGCTCTCCCGATGACCTGCTCTGATATTCAACTTATAGAATTCCTCAGTATACTCCTTTACTGTCATCAGATTCTGTCTCAGGTTCTGCATTCTCCTGAACAGTGTGATTTGATAATCCCTTGGGATAAACTTTGCCTTCATCTTCGCAATCATTCGATCCCAGATTTTTATCTTTTTCTTGCCTTTGTAGCGTCTATCTTCTTGAAGTTTGTCCCGCCATAATGCTGTGTGTCCCTTCAATTTTGTGACAGCATGCCTAACCTTCTTATCTTCTTCGATGTCTTCATAATCGAAGTAAGTGTCAAGAGTTCTAATCCAATCTAGAAGCTCTTCTGCATCCAAACTCCCTTCATAAGCTGGAATGTCCATCTTTGTTTTTTAACTCATCCAGGCGATAGCTTTAATTAATCGCTCATTGGCTGCATCTTCGACTGCAACTTCTCCTTGTGGTTCAACTTTAACTTCACCTTCAAAGTCGCTCAGATCTCCAGCACTGGCTGTGCGTCTCTGCGCTGCTTCCATATCTTCTAGTCTCGCTCGGAGATCACGTATTTGCCTCTCCATTTCTGGATTCTGTGCTTGTCTCCCTCTTCCTCTCTGGTTTCCCCTATCCTCTGGATCGGGTGATTGTCTTTCTCGCCTCGGCAGCATGGTGAAATTTGCCTTTCTTCTCTGCTACAGAAAATAGAGAAACCTTCTCGCTCTGATACCAACTTGACGTGTATCAGAGTGTTTCTTTCCTTCCTTGCTCCTCTTGCTTGAAATATACAGACAAGAAATCTTCTTTGATACCACTTGACGTAAATGCGCCACCCAAGCACATCCGCTCCCACCAGGACCTTCTCTTCCTTCGGCCCGAAGAGCTGAAATACTCTTCAAATCCCTTATCGGGACTTTCCTACACCCACATAATGCTCTTTATGGTTTCCCGTTGTCCTGTCGGGAAATCGGGCCTCGTGTGATCGCGAGTCCTGCACTCATGAGATCGGGTCTTACAAATCCCCAAACCCCGATGAACATTCACCCACATGTTCCTTAATTTTATCAGGAAATTTATCATCGGGGAAACGATACTTACAGGGTTGTGAATCACTCACCTCATGGATCCCCGAATCCCAATCTGCGATGGCACTCTCTGTACCCCTTAGCTCCTCCTGCTAAATCCTTTTCACATGTGGCCCGCTAGTCCACAAGACCACGGTCCTTCCCCTATCAGAGTTTCGGACTTTGCAGAATTGAAATGTGTGGAATTCACGCCCTTGGAATTACTGATTCTCTGATTTTCGATGCCACCTGGCGTTGACTCCAACGAGGGTTGACCCTTCGACACCTGTCCTCCACTAAAATTCTATGACTGTGGGAACGTCACGTTTTGGGATTTCGCGACTTCTCCTATTGTGAGTTTCTCATCACCGAGAATCCCGAAATGTTGATCCCCGACTCTTTCAGATCCCCCGACATGCGTCCCTCAGATTGAATGGCTATGACCGTGTCGGGAAATCGCGGATCACGATTTCATTATGCAAGAGTTTCATGACTCCAGAAACCCCGATATCCCGAACTCCGATTCTCCAGGATCTCTCGCCACGTGTCCCTGCTGTTTGGACGGCTCTGATCCTATCGGGAAATCACGGATCGCAATTTCCTATTTCACAAATCCTTTGCCTGTGAAAACTCCAATGCCCTCAAATGCCAACTCCTCAGGACCTCGTGCCACGCGTCTTTGCCGATTGGATGGTTCGAAACTCCCGTCGGGATATTGCGGATCGCGATTCCAACATGCGAGAGTTCTATGCCTTCGAAAACCCCGATTCTGCGATGAACTGAACCCACGACTCTTCTCCGGATGTCTGACACGTGTCCTGCCGGGATCAATGGCTGAGATCCTTTCTCAAGATTTCGAGAACTACAAGGCCTCGATTCTCTTGTTCAACAAAACCCCGATGAATCTGATATCCCGATGGCTTCTTCGGGACTCCTCCTTTGCACACTAGGACTTTAAACCCTGCGCAACTTCTCGAGATCTAACGGCTGGTGGGATTTCGCCAATTCTTCTCTGCGAATCCTGACCGTCGATTTCTACTCCTTGAATATTTCTTGAGAATGGCTAAGTGTTTCTCCTCAGCACTTGCCCTTCAACGCCTGCACTTGAACTCTTACTTGAAACGTTTCATGGCACAACTTCCTGTGCTCTCCTTTGACGATACCATGAAGGTGCTGTACCTCCTGAGCTTTTCCACTCTGATTCTTTCAGAGGAACTTGCCTGCACTCCCTGCACTCAATATTCAACAACTTCCCAGGTGTTGAATCCTTCCGACTCTGCGCACTTCCTGCAACAACAGTCTTCAATCTCCTTTGCTCAGATTCACAACTGAGACTTCCTCTTCAGCCTGTGCACTCCTTTCATGACTTCAACAACCCATTTCCACTTCTGGGTGAATGAGAACAAAAGTTAAACTACTGAGCTTTCATCAACGCACTCCTTGCAGATGAATTCAACTGCACACCTTGCAAGAATCTCCTGGCTCAGATAGAGAAACAATTGAAACTCATTCCGTCTCCCTTTCAGACTTCAGTTTGAAACATGAAATCACATGCACAACATATTCAAAGCAAATGCATAACAAGAAAGAAAACATTCCTGAGCATAGCATCAATACACAAAGAAAACAACACAAACCATGTGCTTGAATCAAAGCTTCCTTCTATTAATTCAAATGCCTGTACATGGGTGTTCTTCATACACTATTCTCTTCTTGCTCTTCTCTTCTTCTGAATGCTTGATAATGTTACAATGATACAAGGAGGGTGTCTATATCCGTTTTCCCTCTCGGACTCTAAACTATCAAATCTAGACTTAAAAATCCTATCTACCAGCATTAAATCTAGTAAATGCCTCCTATCTACCAAAGGATGAGAGATTAAAGGCTCAAGGTCCATTTACAATACAAGTGCGCCATCTCTTAAATGATTCATTTAAGACTTGCGCAACAATCCCCAAAGCATTTCAAAAATTTGGGTTTGTTTATCTAGCTGATCTCCGCTTGATGTGCTGGCTCACTTGATGAGTTGGCGATGCTCTTGCATCAGCATACCAAGGGTAATTAAAGACTAAAAACATGAATGAAAAGTATGTAAAGGATGCCAAAACACTGGATAAAAGGATGACAATATCGAGGCTCGTCACATACTATAAGTTTTAGGCATTAATATTTAGTCATCTTTGGACAAATTTTGAAGTAAGTAATGAGGTTGTAGATCCATGGGTCAATAATCTCTCCTTGCATTTAGCCTCCATATTTAAGTAGATAAATATGTGTTTCCAGTTGAAAAAAATGAGTGGGTATCCATGCTTATGTTTGTATTAATTCAATGAAGGTGTTAGCTAGGGCCTCCAATGCATCATTTGAGGAATGGGATTAGTGAGGAGTCATCGTGGGCTAAGAGATGAATAATGAGTCCGTTATATGTTTTCATAACTATTGACATTTTTCGTTAGAATGAATATGAATAGTCATAGCTATAGGTAGATGGTATTCATGAGTAATAAGAGGCGGTACCTTATTTAGTGTGAGCTCCCCAAACTAGGCATTGATACCTTACATAAAATAGGTGGTCCATGAGTTGAGATTATAATATGGAAGTTACATATACAATCATTTGGGGGAGTGGGAGACAAAGACAAGGGATGTCACATTCTATATTGGAGGTGTTGTTGAGATTTATGGAAGGAGGTAGGGAGATTTACTACGAATGCTAAAATGTTCATCAACTAATAAAAGAACACCTTTAACTATTGTTACAACTAATTAACTTCACTCTTTCATTACTTCACAAATGAGATATAAATACATAGAAGAGAATACTCTAGAATATTCTTATGGAAATATCTAGGTGAGAAGATTTGTCTAGGTGGAATGTCGAAGAGAAACTAGATCTAACTAAAAATCTACCTCTATACTCGTAACACAACTCATATATAGATTATTTAGTAGTAGGAGGAATTGTAACATTGTAACACTCCTGCTTAACTACTGCATATATGTGATTTATCATGTACAACACCTAAATTATGTCTATGAAACTCCAACACATGTCTTTCCAATGGATTTGTAAATATGTCATCCAATTGTTCTTTTGATTTACAAAATTCCAAGTATATTTCACCATTTTTTACAATCTCTCTAATGAAATGATATCTAGTATCAATATTCTTGGTTTTTTGGTGAAAGACATGATTATTTGACAAGGATATTGCTAAGATGTTGTAACAATATACTAGAGTTGGTCCTTCTTTTCCTTGTTGAAGATCACCCAATACTATATGAAACCAAACTTATTGACAAGACATTGTTGTTTCTTCTACATACTCAGTTTTTGCTGATGATATTATCACAATGGGTTGCTTATTGGATGCCCATGAAATCACACCTGAACCAAGATGGAAGACATATGTTGCACGAAGTACTCTTCCCGTCATCCATACTACCTAGAAAAACATTATCAGTGTCTCCAACCAAGGAATCATTACTAGTGTTGGAATATGATATACTATATCTTGGTGTTCAATGAATATATCTTAGAATTCGTTTGCCAACTTGCCAATGTGAGTCTTTTGGAGACTCCATGAACATGGGAATCAAACTGACAACATACATAATGTATGTCCTAGTGGTCATGAGAAACATGAGGATGCCAACCAATCGCTTGAATAGAGTTGGATCTACATTCAATCCTTAATCCCCTTTGTTGAAAATTTTCTCTATTATAGTTGGAGTTGGTGCTCTTTTACAGTTCATCATTCATAACCTATTTAGCACATCCATGGCATACTTTATTTGAAACACAAAAAAACATGAATCTAATTGGATAACTTCAATAACTAGGAAATATCTCATTAACCCCAAATAAGTGATTTCAAATTCTTGTTTCATGAATAATTTAAACTTCTCTACTCAAAAATTTTCTATGAAGATCATATCATAAACATATAAACAAAAAAACAAGATTTGACCTTGTTTATTCATCTTTGTATATAATGTGGGATCACTACCACTTCTACTGAACCTATTACTGATTAGATTGTTGGGTATGCATTATATTCTTTGCAAAATCAATCTCATGTACTATACATTGATATGGGAGAATTTTTTTTTTGGCCCATTTTTGGTGGTTTTTTGCGTATGTTTTTTGGTGGTTTTTCGACACATGGTTTTTGCCAATGGTTTTCTAATTCCAGTTAAGGAATTAGGGTTGTTTACTAATCCAAGTCAATGTATTAGGGGTTTGGATGCCACGAGATTCTATGTATATTGTATTGTAAACAATGAAGATGATGAATAAACGATTATAGGTGCGACTCTAAACAGGTTATTAGTTTTCCCAGTTTGGGTTTCGAGGGTTAAATCTCTGTGTAATGTGTGTGTCTGTGTGTGTGCTATTACATCTTTTCTATTTTTATCGAGAATCTATTTGTAGTAAATAATTGTACAAAGCTAAAATCTACACAAATATGAGTCAATTTTTCTATACCAACCTATGGGAGCTTTCTTAATCCCATAGAGAGATTTCTTCAATATGTGCACTTTATTTTCATGTACTTTTATCAAATATTATAGTGGATTCTCTACATAAAATTCTTATTTTAAAATACCATTAAAGAGTGTTGAATTTACATCCGTTTGATAGAATTTCCACTTATTTTGAGCTCCCATGGCTAAGATAGCTCTAATTGTATCTAACCTTGCAAGTGGTGCAAAGGTCTCACCATAATTGACTTTAGACTATTGTGAAAAATATTTTTCTAAGAATCTGGCCTTGTACTCTTCAACTTCTCCTTTCTCATTAAACTTGGTTTTGTAAACCCATTTTACACTAATGCAATCTTTACCTTCTGGTAATTCTACTATATCCCATGTATCATTCTTCTCTATGGAATCCATTTATTTGTCCATTTCTTTGAACCAATTTTCTAATTTAATTGATTCATCAAAATATGTTGGTTGACAAGTAAACAATGAAAAATTTGAATGCACATCTAGATCTTCATAGATTTCTCTCAAATGTCTAATCTTTCCAAACCTTAGGGAAGAAACTGTAGGGTCAAATTCAATACCTGATTGAGAAGTATGAATATATTGGGATGATGGGATATATGAATCACCTTAAACAAAATTTATTGGAGTCCTTGTTGGAGTACCTCTAACTAATGATTGGGTTTGTGAGCCTTTTTTTCCACCTTGTGAAATATGATCCTCTGCTTCATTTTCTACTTGAGGTATTGTTGCTCCAACCATTATATTCTTGTATATACTTCTATCCCATGCTTCATATTATTTGAATTCAATATCCCTATTAGTTATCACCTTTTTTTAAACTAGATTATACAATTTATATGCCTTTGGACTGATCACTACACCCAAGGAAGATGCACTTGTCACTTTTGTCATCTAACTTTCTTCTCAACTCTTTAGGTACATGAGCATATTCCACACAACAAAATATTCTAAAGTGTGATACACTATAGATCCTAATTGTCCATACATCTTGAGGGACCTTTTTCTTCACACTTTTAGTGGGAGATCTATTCAAAACATAAACATAGTGAGATATTTCTTCTCCCCAAAAACCATTTGATTTTTTTTTCCTTTAGCATTCTTCTAGCCATATTCATAATGGTTCTGTTTTTCCTTTCTATGAAACCATTTTGCTGATGTGTATACATTGTTGTAAACTATCTTTTGATTCCATGCTTCTTGTAGAAAACACGAAATGCATTTGAATCATATTCACCTCCTCTATGTTAGCCTATGGCTTACCTTTACCAATCACTAAGTCTAAATTGTCACCTATATTTGTATTATTCATTTAGGATATTAGTAATATATCCTCAAGTGATGACTAATGATTTAGTTAAGATTGCCTAGCCTAGTCACCATGCATGATTTTAGGATCTAGAGCAAATCTCTCTATGAGGTGGCATCACCCATTGTACTATAAATATGTAACATTGGAGTGAATACAAAAAGTGTGTTGGCTAATATGCCTTTTCCGCCATGTTGTTATTCTTGTTTATGTTTTATCAATTGGTATCAGAGCTCCTTTGGTCTAAGGGCCTGGTAGTCTTGAGATCCATGGTAGTTTTCCATGGAAGACAAGGTATAGCAAAAGAGGAGAGATTTTTGCTGATTTGGATCAACGCCATGAAGAGATTTCTGCTGATTTAGATCAACGCCATGAATCTGAACTAAAATCTAAAGCCATGTATTTGTATTCTACATCATCAAAGAAAGCAATTTGGGTGAATTTCAGATTGATAGCGTTGGCAATTGATAATAAAACATGTGTGGATCAATCAATCGTTGCAATTGGTTGGATCGTGATAGCCTTTGTTTCTATATTGATTTGATTGATCGTTGGTGAATTGATGGCATCATAGACCTATAATGTTTAGAGAAAAGAATGGGAAGCCTTGTGCGTAGATCTTTGTGGAGTGTTGAACCTGTGTGTATATTAATTTGATCTACTCGTTTGGGTGATGATAACTTGTTGATCTGTTGGAGTAGAGTACTCAATTCTGGTAGGAATTTGTGAACTTATTTATTAAATTATCAGATAAAAACCTGAGGCATCAGTTCTTCAAGTCGAATGGTGCAATTTGTGTAGTCAAGTCAATTGGAATTCAAACCAATTGAATCAAGAATTTGTGGGTGATTATCTAAAAATCCAATGTTGGATGGATATACAATCAACGATCCAGAAGGTGCATTATCAATCCAACGTTGAGAATATTAGTCAAGCGTTGAGCATTGTATAGGTTGGACACTCTCGCACTGCCCACAACCATGATATGCAAATTCGATCGGTGAATTTCTAGCCGAAAAAAAAAATCCCAAATGAGGACCAACCATGTTCTAGGATACTGGCAACCGAAAATTGCAATCTCGACGCGATTTGAAATTTACGGTCTGTGCAATGAGCAACACATATCTACCCAATAATCAAAGGTGAGATCTGGTAGAAAAAAATATTTTTCTTCAAATCTATAAATTCTTATTTTCTATCAGGACCTGGTGTTGCCTTCATATTTTACAGTCAAATTGTCAAGTTGCAAGTCTAAAATCCGAGTAGGGAATTTTGCAATGAGTACCTATCTGAGTGTACTGTGTAGATCTAGGAGCCAGTCTCAAGTTTGAATTTGTGGGAGCGGGTGAATAAGCCAACAAGTCGTCATTCTCCATATTGTGCGCAGATTCAGATCTCCATGATGATACAAGAAACAATCCAAAAATCATCCAAACAAACTCAAAAAAGAAATTTATGAAGATTGTTGCCTCCTCACAAAAGATTCCATGAAGATTGTTGCATTCACGCAGGACACAACACATGGAGCTTTTAACTCTCAACATAATTTATCTCTACCTATTTAGGTAGCTTCTCTCCAAAGTCAACTCTTATGTTTGTGATCTTCAACCTCCAACAATTTGTATTCACCTCTAAATCTCCACGACTTTCTCTTTTATTAAAAATCACCACAGGTTTGCACGCTTGGCCTAGTTTGCATGATTGGCGACTTCCTAAAAGAATTAAAACTCATTTATTTTCATGGAAATAAAACAACTAAAGTCCGGCATATAAGACACATACATAGAAGCTCTTTTAAAAGTGGCAATTAGTTTAAAAGGCACATTTCTCACACTTTTAGAGTATGACTTTTAGACTTGTAACTTGACAATTTGACTTGCAGGATTTATTGTAACTTGCAAATTGTCCTTTTGTAAGTTTACTTGTCTTTTTGAAATCAAGTTGAGTTGAATTAAATTTGTCATAAGGTGCATTTTCGGCTGAGCTCGACACCCTAGAGTCATTTTGACTCGTAATTGACAAGGATGAGTACTTGAAACTCAAATCATTGTAAACATCACAAGTTTGGATGCATTTTTGGTGGTAACCGACATCCTCAACTTCTTGGAAGAAAGCACAAAAATTTCAAGTGAGCGAGAAACAAAATCAAGCGAGTGTGACGTTCAAGCGAGCGATTCAAGTGAGCTAGTTGCATATAATCCTTCTTCTATCGAGTCAAATTGGAATCAGGATCTACCTGCACAAGGATACCTCGTTTAGTGTTTTTGAAATGGCTCAAAATCTAGAATTATTAGAGTTACTGAACACTTTAATAGACACTGCTGAAGACAATATAGTCATACTTAACAAAGAAACTCTTCAATCAATGCTAACTTGTTTGCAAGTGATGCAAGCTAAAGTTAGACTTCTTCAATCTCAATCCCAACTATTGAATGATGAGTTGAAAGATCTCAAAAATCAACAGCCAGTGAAGTGTTCTGAACTAGTTTTTGTTCAAAACAACCCTCTCTATGATGATGAAGATGATGATGATGATAATTTTTTTGATCAACAATCAGTGAAGGAAAAACATAGTGATACAACTTCAAAATAAGTTTCAGACGAAGTTGAATCTATTCATGAACCTACATTTCAAGAGTTTTCTTTTGATTTCAATGAAGAAAACCTTTCAATGATGCATCAACATGCAATAAATCCACTTCCATGGATTTCAAAGAAACAAGTTTAGAATACTCTTTCCAAGCCCATCATCAGACCTTGGGAAGAAATCATCTACAACAAGAATAGAATAGGACTTGGATATGACAAGGAAGTTACCTTTCATATTCTTGATTATTCCAGACCAATCAAGTTCCAAAGTGCTGGATTCCTTCAAGAAGCTTCAACTTCACTTGTTCAAGTTCAACATCATAATGATAAGTGCCAACATTATAATCGAGTTGGTCACAAGGAGAACTATTTTTTTGATTTCCATCCTTGCCAGTATTGTGGCAAGCATAACCATTCTTCAAACAGATGTTCAACACTGAAGAAACCTGCAAGATTGAAAATTCACTATGAGTGGATTGATCCTTGGCAATGGTTATCAACAACCAAGCGATTATATAAGTCTTACCATAGAATTCAATATCAGGTAAAGACCAATCTTGTAGAACATAAATTTTTTTGTAACTCACATAAGTGGTCCCCTTATGACGTAGCTTTTGAGCATGGCCCTCAAGGGATGAGATAACATGTGGTTTTTTCTGCATGCCCACTTTGTGTTGTACTCAAATGGAACAAGTATGGTAATCTCTTGAGCCTAGAAGGGGGGAGTACAATGATGTAACTCTCATGCACATTAAGGGGGGAGTTCAAAATTCCAGTGAAGATGATTCATGAAACCACTTGTGGTCTCTCCTTTCAACTGACAAAGGGGGGAATTTATGATGGAATTGAAGATGGTTGTCAGACATAAAGTTTCGACAACAACAAACATCAAGTATGCCAAATGGGCATGAAATTTTCCAAATAGGCAACTGCGGTCTGTAGATGACAGACTTTAGCATAATTATGGTTCAATAAGTTTATGTTGAATCATACATGATTGGGATTTTGATTTTGATTTTGAGAGCAATGATGTGGATGTTTGGTTCACATAGATGGTCATTTGACCTAGCAGAGGACAAGAGGATCCTTCTGCATTGCAACTTGGCATTTGATTGAGTTGTCAAGCATTTTCAGGGATGTGTCAGACTAGAAGTTGATTCACTTCTCTTGGTTCGCTCTCATCAGATTGGAGTTTACATTAAGTAAACAATTTGCATGCATCCTGGCTCACATGATTACATAGTGATATTTTCTAGAGATGGAAGACTTTGACAGGATTATGGTTCAATGAATTGCAATTGAATCATACACATTATACACTAGGATGTTGTTGGACACCTAAAAGTGTCAAGATTGGTTAGTGGTTATCCAAAAACCATCAGATACATGGTATCAATTGGTTAGTGGTCATCCCAAACCACAAATTCAGAGAGCACTTCAGTGATACACTGATATTAGAGTGGTGATACTACATGTTCACCAATTAGCAGAAGACATCAGATTCTTCTAGCTCAAATACTTGGCAAAATGATCAAATTGTCAAGCAATCAAGAAATGTTCAGATATTGCAGCTGTTCACTTCCATATCTCATCTCTCTTCCAATTCATTTCAGATGAACCATTCAACATCCAGATTGGCGGTTTTTTAGGCAGTTCTTCATTGAGGCTCAACTCAAGAGTTTCAATATGAAGACTTGGACTTGATACCAGTTTATGCTTAATTGTTGGTATTATTGATCGAACTTGTGATTGAGGGGGGGATTGTTAGCCTATGGCTTACCTTTACCAATCACTAAGTCTAAATTGTCACCTATATTTGTATTATTCATTTAGGATATTAGTAATATATCCTCAAGTGATGAATAATGATTTAGTTAAGATTGCCTAGCTTAGTCATCATGCATGATTTTAGGATCTAGAACAAATCTCTCTATGAGGTGGCATCACCCATTGTACTATAAATATGTAACATTGGAGTGAATACAAAAAGTGTGTTGGCTAATATGCCTTTTCCGCCATGTTGTTATTCTTGTTTATGTTTTATCACTCTATCTATTCTTAACACTTAAATTTGATAGCCACTTTGATTTTACACTAATGCCTTGAATTCTCTAAACTTGTCAAAAGTTTCAAATTTATTTGCAAGAAAGTACACCCAAGTATTTATGTTGTAATAATATATGAATGTTAGGAAGCAATAACTTCCTCCTAAAGACTAGGTCCACATTGGGCCACACAGATCTATACGAACTATCTCTAAGGGTGACTTTTCTCTATAAGACACTTCTTTAGGGAAACTCTCCCTATGCTCCTTTTCCAGAATGTATCTCTCACATGAACTAGCTGGCTCTTTAATGGCAGGAAAACCTCTAACCATCCTTTTTTGTTGTAATAATTTTAGGCCACCAAAATTTATATGAAAAAATCTGAGCTGCGACAACCAAAATTCATCCAAAAATATTTCCTTTTGGGAAAATGAGGCATCATTTCTACCATAATTCATGATAGAGGTTACATTCTATTCTTTGTCATCTTCACTCTATAAATCAACATCTTACTAGTAAGTTTGTCATATATAAAACAATAATTTTCCTTAAAAATTACATTATACCCTTTTTGGGTAAGTTGGAAAACAATAATGAGGTTATGTTTAAAACCTAGGGCATAATACACGTCTGGTGTGTGCCTTTTTAGGCCTTGTTTTGTTAGGATGTTGACTATTCCTTTTCCCATAACATTTACAATATTTCATATCCCCAATTTAACTTTAGTTATTACTAAATCATCTAGGTTTGTAATTAGGTTTCTATTTCCTGTTATATGATTTCTACAACTACTATCTATAAGCCAAATATCATTGGAAGTCTCTTGGGCAATGTTACAAGTAAGGAATAAAGAGTTGTCATATTTTTTAGAGGTGTTAGAATAGTTTGTGTCATGTTTTCTAAGGTCATCCTTCTTCCTACATTCATGTGCATAATGACCTAACTTATTACAGTAAAAACCCTTAACCTTGGATTTGTCATACCTCTTATTTAGTTGTGGGCTTATGCTTCTTCTCTCCCTTGAGCTATAAGGGTTTTGATATGGCCTCCTTTATTGTTTTGAATATTCCTTACCATCTCTTTGGAAACTGCTTATGCTACTCCTACCCTTGCCTCTTGACTTTGATCCTCCTCCACCTCTTGAGATATATACCTGACATTTGATTGCATTTTCGAAAGAGGAGTCACCATTCTGATTTTTTCTGGATTCATGGGATATAAAATATCCCAACATATCATCTACTAATAGTTGTGTCAAGTCCTTTGACTCTGTAATGGATACAATCACTACATCAAACTTCTTCACTTTTTGTTTTGTAAGTTATTCACCATTCATTCTTAATTGGTTTACAATGTTCATGACTTGGGTCATGCATGAGTTTATTGACTCTGACCCCTTCATATTAAAATTCTCAAACTTACTTCCTAATGTATGAAACTTGACTAATTCCATGATAATTGGTCTCTAAGAAGTCCCAATCTATGTTTGATAATTTCACTATTGCGATATTGGGAAATATATTGTCATCCAAGCCAATTTGGATGAGATAGAGTGATTTTGCATCCTTCTTTCTATTTTCTCTGAGGTGATCCTTTTAAGCATTTGTCAAGGCTTTCTTGGCTACCTGATCAACTAGTTTAGATACCCATGAAGTACAAAATCCCAAACATCTTGAGAACATAATAATGTCCTCATTTTGATTGCCCAAACTTCATAATTATTCCCCATGACAATGTGGATCTGTGGCTATGTAAGGCTACTACTACTTGAAGCCATTTTTAAAATACTTCTAAAAAAAATGGAGTTTTTCAACCTTGTAACTTGGATTGTGGACTACTACCACACACCTTTCTATTGTTTAAGAATGCTGATGCCTACTCTTCTCATCACAAACCCCCTTTTTTAAACCATGACAACATCAGTGTAACGACCTCTCCTTGGTTTAAAATGTGCTTCCTTCTCTGCACATGACTTTGATCCAACGAATGTCTCCTTTATAGATGATTCCACACATGAAATGATAACTCCTTCAAAATGATGAGAATCTATCCTCCATGGTGACAAGGAAAATTATGGTTTCTCTAAAAAATGGCAGCTCAAATTAGGTGATTATCATGCAAATGGTAGGAATGAATATTTCTTTACTTGAGTGGTCCTCTTGATATGCAGCTCCTCTTAATCATCGATGGAATATATCCTCTTTCTAACCTCTCATATCCTTCATCTCTATTTGAATAACTAATACATGACTTTGAAATCCTTCACTTGACTGGTGAGGGATGGCTCTAACCTTTCTCTGATACCACTAATTGAAGGAGGTAGGGAGATTTACTATGAATACTAAAGTAGTCATCAACTAAAAGAGGAACGCCTTGAGCTATTTATACAACTCATTAAATTCATCTTGCATTGCTTCACAAATGAGATATAAATATATATAGGAGAATACTCTAGAATAGTCTTATGGAAAGATCTACATGAGAATATCTATTTGGGTGCAATGTATAGGAGGAAATAGATCTCACTAAAAATAACACTCAAGACTCACAACACAACTCATATAGAGCTCTTTAATTAGTGAGAGTAATTAAAACATTCTAACAGAGATGGATGAAAACCCTAGGCAATTTGGATACTCAAAGAGAAATCTTCCTACAGAGAGATGGATAATATAATCTTATAGGAAGATGCATTATATAGTGCAATTTGGTTTAATGGAAAACTTGTGCCTAGAACATGTGAGTAAGGAAATAAGCTGCGACTCATAAATAGTGAATTAGATAGTGCACAAAAAATTCCTTTGTAATGATATAGATGCTAAGTGCTTGTAGTGGCATCACCTACATTTCATGGCTAGTTTGTTAGTTGATGTGAGCCATACATAAGGAACAATTGAATATGGATTGAAAACTCTAGAGAGATGCCCGATTACAAGTGGTAGAGTCTGGAGATCATTTGGTTTTATTGATCCAACTGATGACGGTGAAGTATATTATTCTTACTTGTGGAAAAAACTGGATCATACACACTATGGATTCTACAATAATTACTAATGTTGACCATGCATAGGGCTACAAAATAAGAAATTGAGATAGAAAAAACAAAAAAAAATAAAAACAAGTATAGTTTACCATTGTCGTCAGATGATGAGGGTAGATCGAGAGAGCTTCTTGCAATATTTTCTTGATTGAAATAGTAGCATCACATATATTTTTTGCTTTGTTTTTGCTTCTCACAAAATTCAACATTTCGAAACCAATATAACACATTCTTTGATTATACATCACCTTGATGTTTGAGTAGATTGTTAATCTCATTTATGCAAGTGAAAGTAGGGTTTTGGTGGTCTCTTTGAATGCTATTCCAAAATATCTTTTTGTGCTTTGGTTGGTTTCCAATGGTTGGATGTACTTTCTTCATTTCTTTTCATTAAAAAATATTGATTGTGGATGGGATATAGTGTAACACACTCAACCCCCTAAACACACTCGACCCCCTAAACCATACTTAGGTTGGTGGCATGTCAAAATTAATTCTTTTCAACCCATATCCTTTCACATATCTAATCCCTTGGATGGAATTGAATCCTCAAAATATTTCTAATGACCAACTTCATGCTTGAAACTGAGCTCCAAGCTTAAATTTATGTCCCTTCAAATTTTCTTGGGCCTTTCCCCTAGATTGTGTCATCTGTCCAATGTGGCCTCCACGTAGACCCCTCCACATCACCTATACTAGATGACAGGGTAGGTGTGTGTGTGTGGAAGTGACGTACCATCAAACATGGTACAAACTAAGTTTGAATCCAAGGAAAACCCTTGGTGGAAATATTCGACGAGGGGATCCATGTCATCGCGGTGTCGAACCCAAACAAGATCCATGGTCCCCATATACCCAGGCTTGGATATCCATGATGGTTGTTCAATCAGACTATCCCATTCGATATGCAGGCCACACAACCTCAGTGTCAACCTTCTAAACAATTTCTTCCAAATGCCTTACTTCCGACATATCCAATGACTACAATTAAACCAAATTGACGGACGAGATATCCACAGTCTCATCGAATCATATGGAAGTTAACGAACTCTCCCATGACTTGAATGATCCAAAAAATAGTGTCTAAAATGATCCATGGTCTAGATTCACTTGGGTTTGTGCCTTTGAAATTTCTCCCTATTAGGAAAAAAACCATGCAAACTTCGTGGATCCTTCTGAATTTCTCATCATGACTTGCTTAATGAACAAGGTATAGAACAAGATATATGGTCCAAATATTCTTTATCTAGATCCATGATAGATCAAAAACTCTCTCCTAATTGAGCTCACACATTCGAGATGTCCCCATCGAACTCAAGGTTATGAATATCCGATGGAAGTTTTAATTTGCGATCTTCGATGAAGGGTTGAGATTCACTCTCAATTTCAGATCTACTGTCTAAAATCCTCCCAACTGATATGTAGAGATATAAAAAAGGGCATACTTCTAATCCCAGTATGGAATTTTCCATAACTCAACAAGAAATGCAGAGAACCAGATAACTCCTAAGGTGAATAAACTCTTCACCTCTATCCCATTGTTAGAAGGGATGCCATTAAATGGGTTTTAGGCCATTGGCCCATGCACTTAAAAAAAAGGGTTAGCTCCTTTTATCAATCCAACAATAAGGTTTTATATCCTACAAACTTTCCATTCAAAATCTAGAGATTCACAAGGTCTCAAGCCACAGAATTGGGCTACTCACATATGAAATAGTGGGTATTCTCCTTTCTGGGGGTGATGCTGATCAAACAAATAAGTTTTAGACTTAACATTCATTCACCATATTAAAATTTCCTTTCAAAATCAAAATGCAAGGATTTACATTCATTCATAAAATGTTTACAAGAAAACTCTGAACACTTATCTATTTTAGAGTAAAATCAACCATCCAACTGACTGAGGGTGAAGGCCTTTCCACCCAATCATAGGATTTTCTACAATTATAATTTCTATAGTATGCCACCCTTGTTCTAGAACATGATGCCACCCGGGGAACTTAGAGGATATCTAAGAGGTTCTAGGTCTACTCGTGAAGGCTACTCTCCCTCACTAACATGAAACAACATAAATTCCATTTACCCACCAAGTCCAAGTCCACCATGAGCTTCTAAGATTCCTTCCCAACTATATTTCCCCTAAAAAAGGGATTCTCTTCACTACTAAACAATCCATCATATCCTTCCCCTTACCGGTTCTATTTTTTGTCGAGAAAGCATTAACTTGCGACCCTCTCTGCTCAAGCTTGAGTTTGGAAAATTTCTCTATTTCAACTTGACCACAAGTTTGCTAGATAGGATTTCTATTTTACTAATAGAAAATTCCCAGTTTCCTCTATTCCTCCTTTTACACACATTCTTTTCCTGCACTTGTGCATACTCCCCTTGCATCTCCTTCTTCCATCTAGAACATTCTCCCCTTTTCCTCGGGTTCTTGTGATTTCTTCTGTTAGAAGCCTTCAAGAGTTAAGCTATAAAATTGAAGGGGCACCTCCATGGTGTACCTTTGGCTCATAGCCTCAGCTGACCTAGCCATTTCCTGTGTACATTTATGAGGGTAGACATAATTGCCTCAACCACTAGGTCAATTCTCGTTAACTTGTTTTCTTTCTTGTGAACAAAGGAAGGTAGGGCACATCAACATGTCTAATCATCAAGGTTTTCTTAGGTGGAGGTTAAATTATTTGAGTAAATAAGGTGATTCCCAATTCCCCTCACATGTTCCCACTCATTGTATCATGGATAATACTTCAAGGCTTCGTTTTAGTCACCTTGTTAACAATTTTCATTAAACATAAAGCATAATTGCATTTTCTATCAACCACAATATTTAAATCTTATTCATAATTATAGACTTGGGTGAAAACGAGGTGTTACATTCACCTCCCCCTTAAAAGAAACATCATCCTCGGTGTTTTACCACCATATACACAACTTTATATAGAAAAAAAAATGGGTATGCCATCTTCATGGCATCTTATAGCTCCCATGTGGACTCATTTGCTCCAAAGTGCAAAGTGCTTCCATTGCACCTTGACTTACACAACGAATCAGTTCTGGAGCAATGTCTCTCTCCTGTATAGGATGTGTTGAGGCTTAGGTTAGAACTCTCCCTATGGTTCCACCTCTATCACAGTCCAATCAATAAATTTTTATTACCTTTTCCTCTATCAATCTCATATTTATCTCAGTTTGAATTATCCTTAGTCAACCCCTTATTTCAATACATTATTTTAATACTCTTTTAATTCTCCATGAATTTCTTTAATATTTTATCCTAATGGTTAACTTTCATACTTTAATATTTTATCTCCTAATCCCAATGACTATTTTAACATTTTTTCCTCCTATACATTTGAACCTCAACACTCTTCTTCAATGTATTATTTTCATTTGTCCCTGATGATGGGTGGAGTGTCCACTTGAAACGTTGGACGTTTCAAAATTTCATACATAATTTTTATCCAAAAAACTTTCTAACATCATGAATATACTTCTTAAGCAACGATACATGGAACACATTATGAGCTATAAAAGTAGGATATAGAGAAAGTTAGTTTTCCATTAGTCCCACTCTTTCTAGGACTTCAAATAGTCCACAATAGTGGGGCACTAGCTTGACACAAGTTCCCATTATTAGGGAGCTCCTCTTGGGATTAACCCTAATATACACATGATATCCCACCTTGAACTCTTTTCTTAGTTATTTTTCTATAAGCATAGATCTTCCGTTTGTTTTGAGATACTTTCAGATTTTGCTTGGTTTTTACCACTTTCTACTCCATATTCTTCAACAAACTAGGTCCAAGTGTGATCCTGTCTACCGAATTATCCTAACGTATCAAAATTTTGCACTTTCTGCCATACAAAGCCTCAAACACGGTCATTCTTAATGACTATTGATAGCCATTGTTATAGGAAAATTCTACCAAGGGTGGATATTCCTCCCATTTCTTGTGTTGGTGCATAACATGCATCCTCAACATATCTTCCAACACTCTATTTACCCTCTCGGTTTGTCCATCTGTTTGAGGATAGTAAGCAATGTTGAAGGCTAGTTGTGTTCCAAATCCTACAAATAGGC
>ML797605.1:90270-116244 GCA_009831015.1 Picea engelmannii | reverse complement strand
TTTTCTGAAACAGATGTAGAAGACACTTCCTTCAATCCTTCTTTTCCTTTGTTGTTCTTTGAAGCTTTCACTTGAACCGTGCTCTTTCGTTCCAAGTAGTCTTCATACAACACCTTCACCATCTCGGCCATGGAAAACACCGAGTTTCTGAACTCCTTCTCATTTTGAGAAAGTCCTCTTGTAGATGCCATTTTCTCCCTTGAGATGAGCTCTTCCCTGGCTAACATACAAAACTCAATTTCTAAATGTCAACTAGCTCTGATACCACTTGATCCGAAAAATATGTTTTAATGACTGTGGTTGAGTTATTTTTGCATGCGTTAATTAACCATTTAAGAAGTTGAACCAAAGAGGATGAATTTAATGAAGAAACATAGCAGCCATAAAACAATATACAGATCTGAACTAAATCAATAAGAACATAAAATCATAACAAGAGAAGTGATAATGGAGTTCGACACAAAATTGCCTACGTCTTCGGGCCTTTGTCTCAGTGGGGGAGGCTTCTTTATTAATTATTCAATGCTTGCAAAGTATAGAAAAAGTACATCAAATGGATCTCATAGTGGTATCACTTTGTTCTTCTTGACCTCGTAAATCCAACACAACTGACGGCACTGAAAAATACTGAGTGTAGCTCCCAGAAATGGCTCGCAAGCATCTGCTCCTCAACAACTTCCCTGCATAAAAATGGCTTTGGCTTGACTTTGCTTCAACATAACTCTGATCTGACTGTCCCCCATATCCTCAAACAGGCCTGGCTTTTATAGATCTGAATTTGGTTATCCTTCCCCAACTTCCTCCCAAAATCCGGGCTCAAACAAATCCCAATATCTCCCAATAATGGCCAAAATCTTCAATAACAGGCCTAAAAATCAACAAAAATCCACTAAACCAAAGTAAATAACCCACATTTATTTAAATATAGGGCTTATCCCCTTTAATCTTGCGCACCTCCCCTTAAATGGTCATATGGAAGTTGTAAATGGCCAAGCGCCAACCCCTTAGAGGCTGCGCACTGGCCCTCATCCCAAAATAATTGGTCACATGCTCTTACAATAGGACCAATCCCCTAGGATGCACGCTGAACCCACGATTCCAGCTCCTGAATCATATGGAGAAGGGTGCTATATGCGCGTTGGTGGTTGGATACGCAACGCCCCTGTCCCTATCAATAGTGGTCACATCTGCAAAAACAATCGTGGGCTGGGGCTTAGCCCCATCCCCTTTTCGCCCTCCATATGATTATATTACACTTTAAATATAAAGTGGGTTTAAAAATAAAAACACATTGGTTGGCACGTTGGTTAATCAACCTTTCCCAAGGCATTGCTTGGCCAATAAGTAAAGAGGTCGAACCCCATGAGCTCCAAATAAAATTTTCCATTCAAAATAGTGATGGGGTGCCACGTGGTAGCCCACGTTTGGGCCACATGGCACCCTTTCATTGGTCCTCCATGATGCCACATGTCAACATGCGATTGGTCCCTATCACTATCCAGTCACCCTGCTGTTGTGCTTCCACATGTCACTTTGCTGATGTTAACATGATGACATTAGCAGGACGTCATGATGACATCATCATTGACTTTTTGCCAGTTGACCTGTTGACTTTTTAGCTGTTTGGGAAAATGGTCAGAGTGTGATAACTCTCGCATACAATTTCCATTTGAGAAAGTAAATATATGGACAAAATCAGAGCGACGAGACGGTCACAATGGAATTGGTTTCATCCGATTACGAGAACTTTCATTTTTGAGCCTTTTTGAGCCTTGTCAGGTTCCTGGATCCGATTCTAGATCACCCATTTCCTCTGCAGTGGAGTGATGGGGTGACCAATCTTGGAGAATCCCTTAATAAACCTCATGTAATATTTAGCTAATTCCATATATCTCACCTCAGTTACATTTATGGGGGTTAGCGAATCCATGATGACCTTGATTTTTTCTGGATCTATTGCCACTCCATATTTCGAAATTACGTGACCCAAATATTGGATCTACCTCTGGAAGAAATCACACTTGTTGTATTTAACATACAATTGGTTTTCTCTCAACACCTATAGCACCAATATGAGGTGCTCCTCATGCTCTTCCTTGGTTATGGAATAAGTCAAAATATCATTAATGAACATGAGAATGAACTTGTCCAAATACTTGCCGAGAATGTTGTTTATCAAACACATACACGTGGTTGGTGCATTGGTAAACCAAAAAGGCACCACCACAAAATCATAATGTCCATATCTCGTTCTAAATCCCTTTTATGGATGTCTTCATCCTTAACTATATTGATGGTATCTAGACCTCAAGTCTAATTTATAAAAGACTGTAGCTCCTCTGAGCTGATAAAAAAGATCATCAATTCTGGGTAGTGGGTATTTATTCTTGATAGTAATTTTATTTAGATACTTGTAGTTAATATACACCCGCAAAGTACCATGTTTCTTCATTACAAACAACACTAGTAATCCCCATGGGGACACTCTCAACCTAATATACCCTTTATCCATCATCTCTTTTATTTACACCTTTAATTCCACCAACTTTGGTGTGCTCATCCTATAGGGAACTTTATATAATGGTACTACTCCCGGTATCAACTCAATGGAAAAGTCAATGTCCCAAGGCAATCTAGGAACCTCCTCTAGAAACACATCTCTGAATTCATATAACATTAGATGATCCCGATTCTTATATTTATGCTCTCTACTGAATTTAACACTTGTATAACATATAAGGAACATTCTTTTCTGCTATACTTCTTGAGTTGTAGTACTGATACTTGCCTTACATACATAGGATTTTGGATTCCCTATAACATCCTTTGGTTTCCTTCATCATCTTCACATTCTAAGGTATTATGAAAAAAATCCAAATTTGCTTTATGGGAAACTAACCAATCCATGCCTATTAGCATGTCATATGACCCCAAATGAAGTAGGTTCAAGGCTACCCATGTATTTAGTCCATTCATTTCAAATGGGCAGACATAAATGATATCTATAACCTTTTTTTTTTGGTTCCTGTGTCTAGCTAAACTAACCATGATTTTACATGCTACAACAACTTGGGGTGAAATATAACTAAGGTTAATACTAGGGTCAATTAAAATTGAAATGGGTCATTTGGAAATTATACCTTCCAACTCCACCACTAATGCTTCATGGTCTTCCTGTCAATTCTTAACAACTGCATAAATTTGTGGCATGTTCCTGGCTACATCATTAACAATGGTAGCTTCCTAAACATTGTAAACACTCTTGTTGTCATGTTGTCTATGAGGACAATCTCTGTAATGTCCCTCCATTTATAAACATTTGAATATTTATAATTTTGATGGTTAAGTTGTGAAAGTTGGAAAATACTTATTTGAAAAATTATATCATCATAAACATTAATGATGATGAATATTTCTGTAATTATTGTTTTAATTTATTTTATTTTACTAGAAAAAAATTGATTATAGAATCCACTTACAAAGAGCAAATATTTATTCCATGGGAGAGTGAAAAGGGATAGAAACCACTAGAGTAAATATTTTCCATGAGGACAAGTGTAAACCTACTCTCAAATATGTGGGATGTGAGGGAATAAGCTAGCACAAAGTTAGGCCAAGAAGATTCTCTAGGGTTAGGGATCAATTAGGCCAAGAAGATTCTCTAGGGTTAGGGATCAAGCTAACCTGGAAAAGAAAGACCTAGGAAAGCTAATTATTTTTTCTGGAAAAAGGAAGAAGATAAAAAAGTACAGAAGAGGCAGGACACTGCTGAGTACTTGTGAAGATGAATTGAGTTTGATGGTTCTAAGAAAGAGTCAAGCTCTGATTTATCTAGAAAAGGTTATTGAAATTTTTAGTCTTTATGGAATATATATTTAGGCTCGGGGGTGACAGGAACAAGTAATATTGGTTGTCGAGATCTATGGTTGGGAGGAACTAGTTCTCTACTCAATTTGTTTCCAGTCTTGAAGCAAGCTCATATATGTCTTCTATTTTTTAATGTTATATTTATATCACTCTAGATTATTTCTAGAACAATAAGCTCATATTACTTATGAAGTTGCAGTAAGTTTGTAATGATATATACTATGAAGTAAAACTAGAACTATGCAATATCTATATTTTCTTTATTTTATTCTACAACATTTGATAATAGAGAATGGAAAAATGTTAACTCAATATTTCCGTTAAAATAATATTGAATTTATCTCTACAAGAAGTTTTATAAGAAAATATAGCAAGAGTGGTAGAATGACTTAGATATACATAATTAATTCCTTTACTATAAAATATCAATAGAATATTTCTTCCCAGAAACAAAAAATACTGTTTATCTTTTTGTAAGAAGAAAGAGAAAGGAAGTTATTGAGAAATTTATATACTTATGCAAAATATGAAAACATATTATAGTGACTACATTGATATTGGTCATAAACCAAAGAACTATTTCTATCTATCTTTACATGAACTTATAAGAATATTCTAGGGAGAAAAACCCATAAAGGAAATGACGAGTCTAAGATTCAGCTAAACAAACCATTATTAATAAATCTGTATCATGAATCTCAAAGGAAAGCTTAGGGTTCATACATTTTTTCTTTATACATGCATAAATATCCAAAATAAAATAGCAGAGGCACTGTTCGAAATATTAAACAGAGCAACCATGCAATGCTAAATCTATTCAAGTAATAACAATTTACACATGGAAAAAGAAATATGTTAACCAATGCATGGAGTCGTCGACCCGATAATATATGGGGACGATTTGTTAAACCTCAACAATAAAATAATAGCATTGGTCGTACTACCTAGGTTTTTTGTAGTCAAGCATTTATGCTATGATAAACCCCCAAGTCCCAAAAATAAACAAGTTCTCAGAGTAAGAGCAAGTGAGAAATACTCAAGCCAAGGGTTTAAATGAAAATTCACATATTAACCCATACTAAGACGTGAACTATTTTCCCTGCGAAGTCAACAAAGATTCACTAAGTTAGTATGAGGGGAACCCAAAAATACTATGAGAAGTTTCTACATAAATACCTTGAAATATTATTATTATTTTTTCCTGATAAGTATAGAGGTTAGTCACTAATGGCCACGAACTAGTGAACTTGTTCAACCTGCATTAATAAGAAGAATTCGATTAGTTGGATTTGATTAGATGGTTGAACTAACAAATTTTATTAAGTGGCATATGAACCGGAGCCGTTACCTCATGCTTAAGTGTTGAAGTTCAGTGGAACTCTCTCATAATAAAATGAATCGGTGGGTCGAAACCCTACCAACGTAAACAAGTGACAATTCCATAGTTTTCCTCATTTCATTCTTTCCCCATTTCATAATAGACTGAGGGAAGTGTGCAAGACCAATGCATAATATCCTCAATATGATGTTAGGTGTACTCTTTCAGTAATATTAATGGCAACCTTAACATGTTAAATGATCCCGACACGATGTGACACACTCCGAGCTGGAAAAGGATAGAACTCGAAGTATGTGAAACAATGGATGGGTAAGTTAATTTAAGATCGTGGACAGCTGGAGTTACGACTTCATGGTAAGGGTATCATATGATTTCTAATTCAATAATGTTGATATTATGGTAGCTGCGGGAGGTATTAATGATCTGGATTATTTTCGGCACGAAATGAGATCGGAGATATAATAAATAAATGCACAGAGATATCACAGATATTCAATAATATAAAAGAAATATATCAGAGATGCAACCATAAACATAGAGATACAGTGATATAGTGATACATGATTTCTATTAATGAAAGAAATGTATAGAGACTGTAAAAATACAGAGTGAAAGACTCGCTAGAATGGTGGCAGCTTATCTCTGAGAAGAGATGTGACGGCTACTCACATTCGCAAGAAGATGATTAAAATGAGGCTTTGAAGGAATTTTTACAATAAATAGTAATGCCCAAAACCCTAGACATCCAAAAACCTAACCCTAGGAGATGAAGCGCCAAAAGTCATGCGGGCCCCGTTTGGGTAAGTTAGTACATCAACTTCCCGGGGTCGTAACTTTTGCATACGATCTCCATTTTAGGCGTATGATAGCTCGTTGGAAAGGTATCGTTGAGGAGATTCATTTTTGGGGATAAATTATTCTTTTGGCTATCAATGAGAACCTTTATCTCAAAAAACCTTCATTTAGGCCCTCAAAATGGCCCCGAAAGTTAAAACCTGCTAAAAATAGTAAATTGCCAAAATTGGTAGAAAACTGTTTTGAGCCAGTCGAAAAAGGTGGGTGGCCACCGATATCTACATGGATCAATTAAACTCCATGTGTAACCTTTGACAAGACTAGAATATTTCGGGAAGTAAGGGAAACCCTAAAACATTGGCTAATAATCATAGGAGACAAGTCGTCTCAAGAGAATATTTAATATTGAGTTATTACCCTCTAGAAAGAGAAGTCAGCCCAGTCAAGTGAGATAGAGTAGTATAACTAGAGGGAACTAGAGCTTATTTGTCACTCTCACTCTCACAACTGCATAAGGACCAGTGGTGCGCAAGTTTGGAGAGGGAGCACAACTGCAATTGGCATTTTGGTTTTGGTTGGACTTTCTCTCAGTTATGGTTTGGAATTTCTCTTGGTTATGGTTTGGAATTTCTTCTTGGTTTCTGGTTATTCTTGCTTGGTGCTCTATCCTTGTCTGGCTATTGGTTTTCTACATGAATTATTCTGTTTGTCAAGGTTAAGGTGCTCGGGGGTGGCCTTTGTGCCTATGGTTGGGTGACAATATAGTTATATTGTCTATGGAAAAATGAGAACATCCCTTTATTTATAATAGGTTATGGGCCCACACTATCTTCAAATATTCTAATCACTAGAATATAGATTGGGAAGTTATTTTTTAAGCTCGTTATGGCACCAATTACAACTGCAACTAGGTTTTCTGATTATGCAGTTGAAACAAACCCTAACCCTTGTGTTTGATCACTTATAATGAAGCATTTGACCTAATTCCTTGACATCCTAGTGCGCCCTAGCCTAACACACCTCTTGGTCAAATTCAAAGTTAAAGTTTGACTGGTCAAAGTCAAAAGTTGACTTTTGGTCAAATTGATTTTGTGGTCAAAGTTGAAATTTTAGAGTTTCTATATTGTTATAAGCATTGAATCTTCTCATTGAGTTTCTAATATATTCTTATCAAGATGGTATCCATTTTCAGATTAGAAGACAAGATGGATGATGTTACAAGGTTTCAAAGGTAGGCACTTGTATATGCTACCTAAGTTATATCATCTAGCAAAACATGAGTGTGATTGGAGGGAAAGTACTAGAGATCTTGTCCAAGTTGTAATCTTGGATTCAGTGCATTCATAAGAACACGTGCAACCTCCATAGTAGTTAAGGCTTCATGTTCCAGGTTTGATTAAATTGTTAAGCTTCAAATTTGTGTATATCAAAGGTGATAGTTACTACATTACAAATTGTGAAAGCAATCTTTGAAAGATTCTATTATTACTAGGTGCAATGAATACTTGAATGCATATGAATACTATTGATACAAATGCTTATTGTACTTATTTGCAAATATGAACTAACACCTACTCTAGGAGATATTTCTTGTTCTTGTTCTCAAACTAGATCATCTTACTAATGCTATCAAGAAACTATCCTTCATATGAAAGATGTTGTATTGGAAACATTGTTGTTCTTGCTATGTCATGAAGGTTATTTCATGAATGCTATCATAAAGATTTCTTTCCAAGCAGGTACCCTTTTGAAATATGTTCGATGAACAATCCTTGTGGAAGCTGTCATAGAAGAAGTTTATAAGGATGGCACAACTGCCAGATGGGCATCAATCAAAATAGATAGAAATAAACTTACAGAGACTAAGAGGAGTCATACTCAAATTAAGTTAGAAATACTAAGGAAACCAGAACATGCTTGTGACACTTTGTAGAAAGCAAAGAGAGATGCAACAGACGGAAGCGTGGACTCTCTCAGATGGAAGGAGCTGATCACATAATTACAAAAGAACAGCATGCATATTTCTCATTCATGCATGAAGCTAGGATTAGGATGGAGCTAATCCCTAATGATATGATCCATTGGAGAAGAATCCATAAAGACTATGAAGTATCCATCCATGTTCTTCATTGGAAGTAGCAACCATGATAAGCAACACATGTTCAGTTTGACTCTAGAAGAAGTCTTCTTCGAAAAGAAGCCTTGAATATCCTTGGTTGTCCATCTACATTTATGTTCCTATGGTGTTGGAGCCTTCAGGAAAGAAGGGCATGTAATATGTATAATATTCCATGGAATCCAACATCGAAGATAAACATGAGGAAGAACATGAAGATTCCAAGCAAGAAAGAAAAGTCAAAACAACCAATTGAACCAGTTTGAACCCACTAGAAGCAGTCAAGCAGAAGGAATGGAAGGAAGATGTGATGAAGAACAATGTATGTGAGAAATTAAGCATTGATAGATACAAGGCAATACTAAGAGCTAGAGGGTTCTCCCAGTAGGAGGGAGAAGACTACGATGACAACTTGTTCTAGTAACAAGATATACCTCTACCTGAGCCATTATATCTCCTGCAATATCCATGTGTTGGAGTTTACATCAGATGAATGCAAATACTGTTCTTCTCAACAAAGTAATTGAAGAATAAGCGTATGCAGAGAAACGTCAAGGTTTTGAGGTATACCAGAAAGAGACCCTTGTATGCATATGAAGAAGACTTTGTATGGATTCAAGAAAACTTGGTGCAAAGCCTCTCATGTACAACATAAGCATGGTGAAAACTTCCTATGACATAGGAAGTATATTGAAATGGTTCTTCAAGAAGTTTGGGATGATGGATTGCAAATCCATGGAAAACTCCCATGATGACATATCTGAAGAAGTTGAGGGACTCTGATCCAGTAGACCCATCTTTGTATTGACAATTGATTGGCTCGTTAATGTATTTAGAGAATACTCAGCCATTTATTTTCCTTGTGGGACGTTTGAGTTATGATATACATTTGCATGGATTTATTGATTCAGATTTGGCAGGGAGTGAAGATGACAAAAGAAGTGCTACTTGGATATGTTTTAGTTTGAGCTTTGCCATGATGTTATGGGATAACAGGAAACATAAGTCTATTACATTCAACACTGCAAAATAAAAGTATATTACAGTTTGTGATGCTTGTACAGAAGCAATGTGGCTTTGTAAGTTGGTTTCTGTACTGTCCGATCAGGTGTTGAATTCGACCGTGATATATATTGTCATGATCAGAGCTATGTGAAACTTTTAGAGAACTCGATGTTCCATGAAAGGTCAAAGCACATTGAGATCAAGCACTATATTCTACGTGATAAATTCCATAGGGGAGAAGTGGTTCTCCAGTATATCTCAATAGATGAGAAGATAACATATATTTTGGTAAAACCTCTGTCCAAGATGAAAATATTGCATACTTAAGGGATAAGCTGGGATCATGGAGATGACTTCCTTATTTAAAAAGGAAGAGATTACTCCCAGGTTGGGAGGGAGCACTAATATCTTATTGATTTATGGGAAGTCATTTTCCAGTTTGGAAAATGGTCTAGGTTGGGCAGTCACCTTCCAGTTCAGAAAGTGGCCCAAGATTTCTTACAGACAAGCATTTTCTATTTCGAAAAATGGTTTAGATTGGACAATCATTTTTGTAATGATAATGGTCCGATAGATTGTTGATGTACCATAAACAACGATTACCCTCATGGCTAGTGTGGAGGAATGGTCTAGGACAATCATTCTTCTTTGAAATCACTCTGAGTAGTGGTCAAGTAGAATGGTCCACGTCATCGGGCAATCATTGTTTTGAATTTCACAGTTGTGAGCAGTTTCGAAGAATGGTCCATTTTGTAGGTTGGTGCAGGACAATCATTTCCATAGGAAATGGTTCAGACATTCATTCGCTAGGGAAAACTCATTCTCTCCAGGTTGCACTATGATTAGTGCCGGAAGAATGGCCTAGAAGAATGGCCCAGTTAGGTGAATGGTCCAGGTTCAACAATCGGGGACAAACATTCCCTAGGGAAGACTCATTCTCTCCAGGTTGCACTATGATTAGTGCTGAAGGAATGGCCCAGTTAGGTGAATGGTCAAGGCTCTGAAATTAGGGACAATTATTCTTCTATGCTTGGGAATAACAGTCCAGATATCCCATGGTTGATGTTTTACTTTATGAGGGAAGATTCTCTTCCAAATATCACAGATGTGAGTGGAACAATGGCCCATATGAATCAATTCATGATATTGCTATGCAGGTTGATATCAAATGATATGATTGTTGTGGAGATTGTATGTCTCTGGACAATATATGTATGCCAATGTGGTGGATTTGTTCCACTAGTTGTGACTACATGTCACTGGTTAGTAGCTGTGTGCTACTAGGTGTGGTTGTGTACCATTGGATAGTAGTCGTGTACTACTATGGATAGACAGATTTGTGTTCTATTGAATGACATTGTTCTGATTTCCATGGAGACTACCAATAGTGTTGAAGATGATTTCCAACTAGATGGATAGTCAGTGTGCTGATAAACAAACATTTTCCGTGAGTTCACAATAGTGTCTAGAGGGAATATAGTCCAGGACAATCATTCTTCTAGGACGTATGTCCAGATTAGAATAATATTCCTTGTAGCCCATGGTGTGGCTTTCAACATCTGTTGGAAGAATTATTTTTCTAGGACATATGTCCAGATTAGAAGAATAGTTCTTGTATCACTCTATGGAGTGAGTGACTTATTCAACATCATGCCTGATTACTCTGATGGAGTATGGATTCGAGAGATGATGTAGTTGATGCTATCAGATGATATTTATAGTTATGGTGTTGCTCGTGAATTGATCTACGTGATCGTGAGATAGCCTATGTGGCTATGATGATGCTACCAATTGAATGGTATATTTGTGCTTAAGACCATTACCTTTATTACAACCCTATCTAGGAGGGAGTATTGATATTATGGTATATGCGGGAGGTATTAACCTCCACATGTAACCTTTGACAAGACTAAAATATACCGGGAAGCAAGAGAAACCCTAAAATGTTGGATAATAACCCTATGAGACAAGTTGACTCAAGATAATATTTAATATTGAGTTATTAGATTCTAGAAAGAGAAGTCGGCCCAGTCAAGTGATATAGAGAAGTATAAATAGAGGGCGCTAGAGCTCATTTTTCACTCTCTCTCTCACAACTGCATAAGGACTAGTGGTGCTCAAGTTTGGAGAGGGAACACAGTTGCAGCTGTTGCAATTGAAATTTTGGTTTTGATTGGACTTTCTCTTGGTTATGGTTTGGGATTTCTCTTGGTTATGGTTTGGACTTTCTTCTTGGTTTCTGGTTATTCTTTATTGGTGCGCTACCCTTGGATAAAGGTGCGCTAGCCTTGGTTGGCTATTGGTATGCTACCATAATTATTCTGTCTGTCAAGGTTAAGGTGCTCGGGGGTGGACTTTGTGCCTATGGTTGGGTGAAAATATCACTATATTGTCTACGGAAAAATGAGCACATACCTTTATTTCTAAAAAATAGAGCTATAACTACTACGATGTAACCTACGGACGATCCATAGGTAAACCTTCAACACATTTAAGATTTGATACTTAGTGTAATTGTGTGGAATGCATAAAGTTTGTATTATAGTTATTTTATGTAATTAACTCCATTTCTAAATGGATGATCCATAAGGGTATCCAATTTATTTTGAGAGAATAATCCTTTGAATAGTTAACATCAGGTTACAAGTGAACCCAATATGTCCAACTAAAAGATAATAAGAGTTGAGTATTATAAGAAGCTAAGCAAGTACCAGATGTAGTAGAAGGATTGATAGATCCTTTTTGAGTCTTCAACAAATCCCTGCAAAAATATTTATGAAATTAGTTGTGACAGTGAATACTTGCGACATAATAAAAATAAAATTTTAGGAGTAGTAATTGAAGTTGAGAGATGTCCTTACTAGGGCTTTCAATAGAGACCTTAATAGACTTAATTGGAAAAATTGATTCATGGAAATAAACTTCTTCAAATTTTCCTTTACCCTGTCATGATTCATCATGATGATACTAATAGTAACTATACTGTTTTTTTTTAGTGTTCAAGGTGACATTACAGTCTCTCAACAAAAGTGCCTCTCCACAACCCTAGCATTGTAGAGGACCTTTCTTCTATTCTTCTATTTTGTCCCTTACTTTCTCTATAGGTCTATTCCCACTTCGAGAGGGAAATTTCTGTTGGTACACACTTCTTGTGGGGTAACTGGACTGAGCACCTCTTTTGATATTTTTGTATTAGGATGGTTTAAATCCATTCTTATGGAATCCATACTTATCCTTGTTTTTCCAATCCTTAAGAGGCTCCTGCCCATGCTTGGATTTATCATAACAACATTTGGCCTTTCTAATGGTGTCCTCTAATGTCTTAGGTTCATCAAACTCAATTCGGTCCTGATAGGAATATGGTAATCAATTGAGGAATTTTTGTATTATCACTTTCTCATCATTAAGATAAGGAACATATATCGACATCTCTCAAAACCTGTTTTCATAGGAATCCATGGTAAGTTATCCTAACTTGTGTTCATGGAACTCCTTAATCTTTCCATCATAGTACTTTTCTGACAAATAAGCCTTCCTAAAATAATTTTCAATATGTTTCCAGGTTAGATCACTCTCTTTTTTTCCATTGACATTCTTGAGATATTCCCACCAAATGAAATCTCATCCATTCATATTAAATATCGCTACCATTTCCTTCATATTTTATAAGTAGTTATGTACTCGGAAGTAGCCAGGCCTCTGCTTCCTCTCCTCTCTTGATTTGTCCATTAAAGGTAGGCGGTTTTTCTTTCTTGAATTCTTCTATCAAATAACTCTAGGAATTCCTCTTCTTCTTAAGGACACTTGAACCAGTCTCACTATTGGACAACTCCTTTGTGGTGGTTCTCTCATTAGATGATATTGTTGAAAAATATCCTTTGCTTTTGTGCCTCTTGGCACTCGTATACCTCTTCCTTGAGGAAATATTTCTAATATGAATATGCACTGGCCCATGATTCTTAATTTTTGATAGGCTCTACCACTTATTAGTCTATTGTCTTCCTGCATTGCTAGCAACTGGTCCTTGCTGCAGGTACTTTTGAATATGAGACAAACTTTGTAGTAATACTACATTCAACTCTATCTGCTTCTCCTGTTCTCTAATAAGATTTTCATAGTTATCCCTATAACTTTTCATTTCATCCTTCATGCTCCTCATGGTCTCTACCAAGTTTTGAGGAGTCTCTCTAGCCCTACTATCATTAGATTCTCATATCTAAAATGTGAGGTCTCTTCCATTGTCTAGTTGTGCCAGACTCTTACTATTCTTTCTTATGTTCTCAATATCTTCTCTGTGTTGAAACAACATGCCACTATTAGTCAAATTTTATTATGACTTCTTCTTGGCTCCATAAAAGCTTTAATTAGCCTCAACAATTTCCAAAGTTAGGAATCCATTCTTGCTGCCAATTCTGTTAAAAAACTGTTGTTAACACATTAACATAATTAGATTAACAATACGGAAAACAAATAAATTTATGTTATGCAATTATTGATCTAGGTGGATATTGGTGGCCACCCACCTATTCCAACTGGCTCCTCGTGTCCGTTTTTTGTTCAACACTTTCTTCTATATTGCTTTGTAATTGTGGGTTCTACACTTCTGGGGCTGTATGAAGCCCCAGACATCCTCTAGGTGGATATGGGTGGCCTCTCGCCTAATCCAACTGGCTTATTTTGTATGTTTTCATGTCAGTACATCTTGCTGTATTTCCAGGGCCGTTTTGGGGCCCTAAACGTTGTTTTTTTGGATTTCCATAGTCAAACTATAGACACATTCAAATTTTGATGAAAAAATGTGTAGTTGTTTGAAATAACTTTCCGACGGGCTATCACACGCCTAAAATGAAGGTCGTATGCAAAAGTTACGACCCTTGGAAGTTGAGGTACCAAATTACACCAACTTACCCATAGGGCCCACATGAATTTTGGCGTTTCACCTTCTAGGGTTAGGTTGATGGATGATGTATTGAGACCCTTCACCAAATCCTTTGTGGCATTATATTTGGATGGAATCCTCATCTTCAACAAAACATGGGAGGAGCACATGCGACATATTCAACAGGTTTTGAGCACTCTGCGACAACACAAGCTTTATGCCAACTTGGAAAAATACTCTTTTGGAATGAACGAGGTCCAATACTTGGGATACATTGTTGATGAGCATGGGGTACATGTTGATCTAGCTAATATCCAATTCATCTGTGACTGGCCAACCCCGACCACACTAACCGAGCTTTTTGGGACTAGCCAACTTCTACCGACGGTTCATGTTGGGATTCTCCCATATTGCATGGGCCCTCAGCCAAGTGACCAAGGGTGGTGGTAGGGCCATGTTTGTATGGGGGAAGGATCAACAATGAGCATTCGATGATCTAAAGCATATCTTGTGCTCAACTCCAGTACTCTCCTTGCATATTTGCAACAACCATTCAAGATTGAGACTGATGCATCTGACTATGTTGTGGGCACAGTTCTCACTCAACACGAGCATCTAGTGGAATACCATAGTGAGACAGTATCCGATAATGTACGAAAATACCCCACCTATGACAAGGAAATGTATTCCATTGTACAAGCATATCTTCAATAGAAACATTACATTATGTGGAAAGAGACAATCATACACACTGATCACAAGCCTCTGTAGTTCATACAAACACAAGGGAAATTGCAGAATGACCTCCATCAAAATTGGTCCACCTACCTGCATCAGTTCCATATCAACATAAAGTATAAGACATGTATCTCCAATCGTGTCATTGACTACCTCAGTCAGCCTCCTGTGGCTTCAAACACCACTGTGCTCTAGTCCTCTGGACATGAAGCATCTGAGTGGCCCCAACTTTATCAACAAGATCCAAACTTCGCCACCACCTATCAACTCTTGGGTATAGGCGCAACTGTCACTGCTTTTCACATTCAGGATGAACTCTTATGCCACATGGGCCATATCTATGTTCCTACAAGCGAGCGTGCAAAGATGATTTGGGAATCCCACTACAGTCGGGTGGAAGGACATTTTGGTGTGGAGAAAATTGTGCCCGTTCTTCAAAAACATTTTTATTGACCAAAACTTCAACAGGACGTCAACAAGTATATGATATCTTGCACTTCTTGTGCCATTTCCAATCCAACCATCAAGAATCAAGTCTTATACACCCCTCTTCCTATTTCCGAGAAGCCTTGGGAGTCCATCTCAATGGATTACATGTCTGGCTTGCCATCCACCAAGCAAGGAAATGACTGTGTGTTTGTGGTCGTTGATCGGTTTTCAAAGATGGCCATCCTCACAGCCTATAAGAAGAATGTCACAACAACATATACTGCTTATCTCTTCTTCGAACGAGTGTGGGTCCACTTTGGGATACCATAGAATATCATCTCCGACCGAGACAATAGGTTCCTCAACACCTTTTGGTCGACACTCTGGTCTCTGTTGGACACCCAGCTCACAAAATCCACTGCTTTCCACCCCCAAACTGATGGCCAAATAGAGGTCATCAATCATATGATTGTGCACATCATGTGCATGTACAATTATAAGCATCCACGTACATGGGACAAGAGTCTCCCATATGTCCAACACAGTTACAACAAGGCTGCACGGATGATTTTAAGGATGGAAATTTATTTTAAAATGTAGAAAGCTTGACGAATCTTAGTAATCCTTCATATGCCAACTATAAATATTTGGCGATATTTTTGTAAAAATATTGAAATTTCTAAGGATTCTATATAGTTTGTATAAAATTTTGGCGATTTGTAAGGTAAAATAATTTTATCATATAGAATTTGGGAGAATCATTTTTAGAATAGCGAATCTTTTTTTTGGAAAAACCATGGAAAATTAGCCCATGAGCGAAATTTAGCCCCTAAAATCATCTCTGCAAGGTTCTCCATAGTTCCACCAGCCATAGCCCATTTCAGGTGGGTCTGGGATTCCAACCCTTGGGACCCGTTGATGTTTCCCTTCCTCTTTCCACCGCACATACATACTCTTCCCCTAATCAGTCTGTGATCGACAAAGCCACCAGATTAATTGAACAGATTCAACAAATCCACCAACAGGTCCAGGAGATTTTGTAGAAATCCAATGCTAAGTACAAGCAATGCCATGATCAACACAGTGTACCACACTAGTTTCAGTTTGGTGACAAAGTATGGTTACATTTGCAGAAGGAGCGTCTCAACGGGCCCCATCAGAAGCTTCACCCACTTGGTTATGGCACTATCACTAAAGCTGTGGGTAGCAATGCTTTTGAGCTCAACACTCCACTCTTCCTTGGTCTGCATCCGATTTTCAATGTGGACCTCCTTCGACCATATTTTCCCCCATTATTGGACACCTACGAGATCACATAACAACTAACACCAAAAAATCTCAACCCTGACTACATGGAACAAGCATCCACTGATAAGATAGTGGACACACAGGTCAAGGGAACTCATCAACAATGAATCTAGCTTTATCGGGTTTTCAAGGCAGGGCAAATCCTACACCAAGGAAAGTGGCTCACTCGAGGCCAAATTCAACAAAAGTTTCCTCACTTGATGGGGGAACTCAACACAATGGAGACCGTTTCTTCCTAAGAGGGGAGGATTGATCCCAGTGGATATTGGTGGCCACCCACCTATTCCAACTGGCTCCTCGTGTCCATTTTTTGTTCAACACGTTCTTCTGTACTGCTTTGTAATTGTGGGTTCTACACTTCTAGGGCTGTCTGGAGCCCCACACATCCTCTAGGTGGATATGGGTGGCATCTCGCCTAATCCAATTGACTTATTTTGTATTTTTTCATGTCAGCACATCTTGTTATACTTCCAGGGCCGTTTTGGGGCCATAAACATTTTTCTTTTGGCTCGCCACAGTCAAACTGTAGACGGAGTCAGAGTTTGACGGTGGAGTGTGTATTTCTATGAAATAAATTTCCAATAGACTATCATGTGCCTAAAATAGAGGTCATATGCAAATGTGATGACCCTTGGAAGTTGAGATACCAAATTACACCAACTTACCCATAGGGCCCACATGAATTTTGGCATTTCACCTTCTAGGGTTGGGTTTTTGGATGTCTAGGGTTTTTGAATTCATGAGTAATATAAAAAAGGCCTCTGGAGCCTCATTGTAATCCACTCTTCTCAGACGAATGTGCGTAGAAGCCACATCTTTTCTCAGAGATAGCTAACACCATTCGAGTAAGTGTTTCAGTTTTGCAGTTTTACAGTTTCAACCTATTTCATTATTTAATAGAAGATATTGTTCACTGGATATTTGTGTTATTCTTCATATCTCTATGTTTATTGCATTGGGTCTGTTAATCAGTTCGTTTCACTCCTAAATCTGGATCAATTATATAAGAGATGAAATAAACACATGGCTTTTCCCAAGTTCTCATCTTTCATAGCAAGTTTCTAGCCCATTCGGGCCTAGAGTTTGAAGTCAACTCTGATACCACTTTGTAGCACAACTGACCCCCTAAACCATAATTAGGTTGGTGGAATGTCAAAATTCCTTCTTTTCAACCCATATTATTTCTTAGATCTAATCCCTTAGATGGAATCTTCTCCTCAAAATATTTCCAATGACTGGCTTCATGCTCAAAATTGAGCTCCAAGATGAAATTTATGGCCCTTCAAAGTTTCTTGGGCCTTTCCCCTCAATTATGTCATCTGTCCAACATGGCCTCAAAATCACTTGTAATTGATGACAAGGTAGGCATGTGTGTGTGTGTATGTGTGGTAATGGCATGCCATCTAACATGGAATAGACTAATTTTGAAGCCAAGGAAAACCCTTAATGAAAATATTTGACACGGGGCTCAATGTCATCGGGCTGTTAGACTTGACCAAGATCCATGGTCCCCATCTACTTGGGATTGGAGATCGACAATGGATAGTCAGTCAAAATATGCCATTCAGGATGCATGCCACACAACCTTAGCACCAACCTTTTAAATGATTTCTCTGAACTCCCTACTTTCGATAGATCCAACCACTGCGATTAAACCAAATCAAAAGATGGGATCTTCGAGGTCTTACCGAACCACATGGCAGTTAACAAACACTCCCACAACCCGACTGATCCAACATATATGGTCTATAATGATGTATGGGCCACATTCACTTGGGTTTACCCAAAATCCCCAGTCCTTAACGAAGCCGCCTTTCCTTGACTGGTATGACAGTCACGATTGAATCAATTAGATGACCAAGATCCTTTCAGACTAGAAAGGTGCTTGACCTTTACTTCGGTCAGACACACTTTCTCAGATACATGATACTCTCATCCCATTCCAAATGGAACCTTCTGATCATACCTCTCTCATCGATTCGATGGCTAATGCTTCTCTGATTCGATGGTTCAAATCTCAACAGGTTCTTAAATTTGAATAATAGTTAATAGTTCAACAAGGCTCTGATAGGATTTCAACTGGATTTGTTCCATGGTGAAATCGATGGCTCATATCTCATCGGTTTGTCTCTATGGAAAATCAATGGCTCACACCCACTCGAGTTCACACCGTTATAATTTCTCCCTACTAGGAACACTAACCATGCCGACTTCGTGGATGTTTTTGAATTCTACATCCCGACTGAATTAATGAACAAGGTCAAGAACAATATCTATGATCTAGATATTCTCAATCTGGATCCATAGTAGATCAACAACTCTCGCCTACTCAATATCACACATTCAATATATCCCCATTGGACTCAAGGCTATGCCTATCCAACAATGCTGTCGAAATTTGATCTTCGACGAAGGGTTGATATTCACTCTCAATTTCAGATCTATGGTATGAAATCCTTGAATGATATGCAAAGAGAAATAAAAGGGTGGAATTCTAATCCTAGCATGTAATTCACCATGACCCGACAAGAAACTCAGGGAACTAGGTCATTCCCCAGGTGAATAAAATCTTCACCTCTCTCCCGTTGTTAGCAGGGATTCCATTAAATGGGTTTCAGGCCATCAACCAGTGCACTTAACAAAAATGGGCAACTCCTATCAACATCCCGACAACAAGGTTTTATATCATGCAAACTTTCCATTCAAAAATTTGAGATTTTGTAGGGTCTCAGGCCCTAAAATTAGGCTACTCACATCTGAAACAATGGGTATTCTCCCTTTTGAGGTGACGTTGAACGAAAAAATAAGTTTCATACTTAACATTCATTTACCACATTATAATTTCCTTTCAAAATCAAAATGAAAGGATTTACATTCATTCATAAAATGTTTACAAGAACACTTGAACACTTCTCTATTTCCATGTAAAAATAAACCATCCAATTGATTGAGGGTGAGGGCCTTTCCACCCAACCATAGGATTTTCTACACTTATACTTTCTACAACTTGCCACCCCTGTTCTAGGCCATGATACCACTAAGGGAACTCACATGATATCTCACAGGTTCTGGGTCTACTCCCAAAGGATACTCTCCTTCACTATCACATAACAACAAAAATTCCCTTTACCCTCCGATTCGAGGGCCACAATGAGCTTCATAGATTTCTTCCCAGCTATGTTTCGTCTATACAAGGGAGTCCCTTCACTGTTAAATAGTCCCTCTTCTCCCTCCCCTTACCAATGCCAATTTTTTTTCCAACAAACATAAACTCATGACCCTCTCTGCTCAAGCTTAGGCATGGGAAATTTCTCTATTCAAACACGAACAAAATTTCATTGGGTTCCTATTTCCCTCACATAAAATTCCCAGTTTCCTCTATTCCTCCTTGCACACCCGTGCTCTACTTACACTTGTGTATACTCTTGTTGTGTATCCTTTTTTCTTATGTAACATTCTCCCCTTTTCCTCGGGTTCCTGTGCTTACTTCTGTCAGAATATTCCAAGAGTCAAGCTCCCAAATTGAAGGGGCACCTTCATGGTGTACCTTTGACTAGAAAACTCATGTGATCCAACCATTTCCTCCATACATTTCTAAAGGTAAACATATCTTCCCCAAACACCAGGTCAATTCTCATTAACTGGTTTTCTTTCTTGTTAACAAAGGAAGTTAGGGAAGATCAATAGTTCTAGTCATCACGATTTTCTTAGGTGGAGGTTAAATTATTTGAGTAAAAGTGCATGCACCCCCCTTAAAAACCAAACATACATAACCTTAAGCAAACATGCAAGTCAGTATCGATGTGAGCATGAGCGTTGATGTACTTGTAGTCAAAGTGAACATGAGCATCGAATCATCTAAATTCAAAGAGAACATGATCACCAAATCACCCGAAGGTAAAGATAACATGAGGGCCAATATACCTACCAACCATCAGAACAACTTGATTTATGTCGTTTGTAGGAGGTGGAGAGGGAGGGGTCCCAATCCACAAATCCCTCCACATGTGAATACTTAAAGGTGGAGTGGGGAGGGTGCAAGGCATTGACCCCTTCCCCTTATACTTATTTAAAATCCTTTTTTCTTTTTAATTATAAATGATGCATACATAAACAACCTTTTACCAAGCCTTTGTGAGGTGGAGTGAAAGGGTGGGGGCTCATACCACCTCCCCTTAATATATATATATATATATATATATATTTATCATTTTTATAATTAACTCCTCCTTAATTAACCTTTTTAAAAATTAAAACTTTTCACACCCTCAACAAAAATTGAAGTCGAATCACGCGCCACTCAAAACTAAAATAAATGTGAAACGAATCACTCCAAGTCTGTACACAACACACTGATGACACAAAAACATGAAATAAGTCCCGACAATGCAATGATCATTTGTGATTTCTTACAACATGATGTCACTGGAGCTCCTCCAATGCTCTGAGACTTACCTCAACCATCGGCTCACCTGCAAAAAAAGTCACCTATGCCTCATTGATACACCCAGTACTGGAGCTAATCACTTGATATTCATTGATACATACTAGAGAAATTCATGCCTTCTTCATCAATACACATCGAAGTAGTTTGTGCCTTCCTTGATGATACATGAGTTTGTTCTTTTCTTGTCGATACATGGACATGACCCTACCAAACTGCCTTACATATTTTGGCCATGGATTTTGACTCCGGTACCATTTTCATGCATTCCTTATACTGTTGGAAAGGTATTTCCAAGATATATAACTTAACATTTATATTATTTTAGATATTATTAACCATTTGTTCACATTTTTCAGGATTAATATCTGGCACATTGTCGACGACATTGAAGAACATAGTCCCTCAACCAAAAGCAGAGGAACCAAGAACCAAACTCAAGGAAGCATATACAAACTCAGACTTAATTAATCATTCAATTATATTGGTTCTAATGTGTGGTTTTAATAGTTTATTTTGAAGTTATTTTGTGGTCACTCATCTATTACAAGTTGAATGGTGTTAGGTACTAATGCTAAAGGGAGGTCATAGTTAACAACCTAGATAGGAAACATGTAAGGGAAACAAACCATGAATACACAACTGCCACACATCGAGGAATCTACCAATATGTAGCAGTACCCTCACAAATACAACCCACCACCAAAGATGATAGAGAAAAAACAACAAAAACATTTGTCACAACAACAAAGAAGAAATGGAATGGAATCAAACTCGAATGGTTGAAGAATAATTTTGAATCCCATTATACTTGAATATCAAACATGGAGAGAAAATCATTTTCCCATGTCCAAACTAGTCTTCATGGTGGGTGAGGAGAAATATGGATAGAATCTATGATGGCCCACCGACATTGAAAGACAAATTTGAAATGTAATTGCATATTATACATTAAAGCATAAACATTTATGTTGTCCTTGTTCTCTCATTATTATGAAGGGGATACTGACAAAATTTTGTAAATGAAAGGTTATAGGGGAAGACGGAAGGCCAAGAGTTAAGTTGAAATTCAATAAATACAGGGTTTATATCTGAGTAAAGGGATTTTGGCTCTTGGAGATTTTACGTACTATTATTGAAACTGTTAATGAGGAGAAGCCTTTTTGGCCAAGCTATTTTTTGGAGAACTCTGACTCTCATGTTGGACGTATTGCAGACTATTCCTTTACGTTTTGGCTTAGCACTCAGGTTGTGTAAGGATGTACTTCATATTGTAGACTACTCTTATGTATGATGGCTACATTATTATTTTTGTTCTTCAGAGAATATTTTTCTAAATTCATGGGGACATAACTGTAAATGATTGTTTAAATTTTAGACTATTATGTGTTTACAATTATTTATTCACATTCTTGTCTTTGCTTTGTGTGAACTATTTCCCAGTCCATTGACATGAGTACCACTGGTTCTATGTTTCCTTTCTATTTACCTTAGTTTCGTCCGGACACATGCATCTTAGATTAACTGCATTTCATTCATAATCTTAGAAAATGTTCATTGGTGGATCGAGCTGCAATCAATAAACCGCAAACCAGAAATGGTTGTCAAGACAAAATCTGGATGGGTTCCCTATTCCAAATGGTGAGAGGTCTAATTGGAACTTCTTATCGGGGGGAAACCCCTGCTATTGACAAAGGGATTTTTTCCCGCGTCAACATAATTGGTGCTAGAAGGAGGGATGGATGATAAGCCTACCCATATGGAGTCATTTCATCCAATTGTTTTAACCAGCCTTGGCTCCTCTCCATATCTCTGTTGGGATAATCCTTTGAGTCTTCTGAGACCTTCAAGGGGCATCTCAATTGAGACAATTAATCTCTTTTCAAACTAAAAATTCGATGGCGAAGGACATGCCTTTGCATTCATGCATCTCAATCAGTTCAACATCACTTGAAAAATCTTAAAATTGTATGAGATAATGAAATATGCCGATTTTTTATTCTCACATTTGAAGGACAAATTAAATCTTGGTTTATGTCATTTCTACTGGATTTGATACACATATGGAAACAATTCATGGAAATCTTTATCGCTTCTCATGTAGATTATGTTTATGATAACCTATTTATCTAACTTGTAGAAGTCCATAGGCTCGAAAACAAATTGGTGGATGATTTCTTTCAAAGAGTCATATAGATTTATTGCATATTTCCAGAATGTGACAAACCATTAGACCAATAAATATTTGATTTGTTTTCATATCTCATCTTTATTCCTGAAGGGTACAATCTACATAATCAAATAATCTCTCATTCACAACAGTTGGATCCGATAATGAAGGATAGGGTATACACTATCTCTAATCAACACTCTATCATGACTATGGGGGAATCCTCACCAAAAATCTTAAAACCCTTAGATCCGGAGTGTGAACCATCTATCATCTCCCCTTTAGAGAATCATGATTATATTTGGGTTTGTAATAAACCTCTCATTGAGGAAATCCCGTTATTTTCAAAATTTGAAGATATTCATTCTGTTTATACGAATTTGTTTGATGATAATCACCTGCATGAGTATCCACTTGTTTATCATCCAATGCAATATTTACAATACTATTAAAACGTAACACTAAATGATCAACTAGAACAAAAATATTTCCTAGCTTTGATCGATCAAATACTAATTCTTAATGAGATTCCATCCGATATGCACAATGTTGAAAGTTCACAATTTGAATTTCTAGAACATGCTAAATCACAATTTGATAACAATCACCCTATTTTCAATCAATGTTTCGAGGGCTATGTTTCTCGCAAAATCTTATGGACCAATGGATCGATGTGATGGGATATTGGGTCCATTCTCTTGGTTCCCGAAATAAAGACTGGTGAGCTAAAATCTATTACAAACCTTCTCAACATGTATGTCTTTTTACAAACTTAAATCCCTCATGATGAACCAATTTCATGAATGTATAAGGTACACCACTGATTTATTCAAAATAAATTTAAAATATTATAGCAGATTATGATCCTCGTACCTTAACTCTTTCATAACGGTATCTATCAGGTAAAATAATTGAATTATTTGTTTCTCTATGAAGAGGATATGCCTGAGACTTCCTGTACATATATTCTTTTCCTATTTTAAAAAGTTATTTTCATTTATTGGGAAAATAAATGGTATATTTTTCCTCTGTCATGCACCTCTGGTAACATAACACCAATTTTCAATTTCCCTTTTACTATTTTGAGCATCTTGGAAATATTGAGGGTTATCGGGTACACGCACGCAAATATTTGGATGTTATCTTTTCCACCACAAGCTCCTAGGCCCGAATTTTGAGGTCAAATACTTTTCCCAATCATATTTGGTGACATGATAGATATCTCTTCCTTGGTTTTGTTATCTCGAATCGATGAAGTCTGTCTCTTTATCATCATGCATTGTCCCTTATGAGGGTGAACCATAATATTTTTCAGTTAAGATGGCTTCCTTTAATGACTTTAGTATCTTGACATACAATGCTTTAATTCCTACTGAATTTTGAAGCTATGCCCTTTGAATCTCGTTGACTTAGATTTAACCCTTTTGATTTGATTGCCCATTCTATTGCTATACTCTTCGAATAATCAGATAGAATATATTGACTTGGACCAACTGACTAATTTTCATTGGTTTCCTCTTGATATGGTATTATTTTTTTTTTCTCATGAAGTTCACTGGTCTAGTTGCCTTCATCTTGATCTCGCTAGGGTTTTTATATCATGTTGTTTCTTTTTCTTTCAGAATTTTCTACTGTTGAATGGCTAATACATTACAACCAAATCATGAAACTCTTAATGGATCTCTTCGAGGCATTGGTCTAATTTTTTTTGGGATTTATGTTGATAAGGCCCATTAAGAATGACCCTTCCAAAACTTAGTCGAGTACACAAAACACAAGCCATACAACAACATGCACATTGACTTGCATAAGTATCATTGGTTGATCTATAAATCCATGCTCAAGGAATTTGTGAGAGGAAAAGTGTTTCATTCAACCTTGCTCTTTCATTTTCATGTATGATGTGGACACTTACCTCAATTTATGATATTGAACCTATTCGAAGCACACCATATATGATCTACAACTTTGTTCAAGGAGGTAACAATTGAAGGAGTGACAACAACATCAATTTGATGAACATTTTCAGCCATGAAAGAGAACTATGACTCAAGAACAATCAACTCTAACCTCTAAGACACATATCAACAAAATGCTTCTCAAGTATGATTCTTTGAGGCGAAACTGGTAGCCATAAAAACCAGAGTCATTTGCTGACTGAAAGCGAAATTCCACTCGATAAACCAACATTCAAGCTAAGTTGACTCCACCTCTCTAGTGGGATCTTGGAAAGATGAATTGGAAAGAATCATGATTTTATTTCATACATCCACACATGTATGGTTCCCTATGTTTTCAAAGGCATTATATTTTGATTTAGTGTCCCATGCCAGCCTAGATACAAAATTTAGGCCTAGTTTATGTTGTAAAATCTCTACAAACACATTTTTCCAGGAGGGAATTATCTTAGTCGACATTGCTTTTGGTCATATTTTCTAATTGGTCAAATAATTGTATTTGAAATTGGATAATAAAGCTATTCATATCATTAGTCACTAGTCTTAATTGATGATATGCATTTTTCGCCTATGTGTAGATCCCTCTCATGGAAGTTTGTTCTCTCTTGAAGAGAAGGAAATGAATCGAGGAAGACAAATGGATTCAAAAAATTCAACACGATCATGAGACATGTTTCCAGGGAAGTTTATTCACAAATCTATTTTTGGATTCTATTTTCAATTCCCCACACATGATCTTCTTAAATGATTTCATTTATGAAAATATTAGGCTGAAATCAATCTCATACCTTGAACGGTTTGTCTATGTAGGTACAAGTGAAAAATTTGTATCACATGGCTGAGTTGAACTAGTGAGGAGATGAGCATGCCATGCTACATAATAAGTTTTAGAGTTGGGAGATGTAGAGAGTGAGTGAAGATCTTGT
>ML797605.1:56442-70604 GCA_009831015.1 Picea engelmannii | reverse complement strand
TACTGCTCTAATTTTGGTCATAAGATTGAAAATTGTCAAATTAAGTTTAGAGACATGCAACTGAGGAGATCAAGAAATAAACAATCTTTGCAACATAGAACTAAACATCCAATGAGTAGACAAAGTTGCACCAATCACTTTGACCTATTAAACAATGATCTCAAATGATATAACTGTCATAACTTTAGCCACAAAGCTGCAAATTGCCATCTGAAGAATTATAAAGTAGATCCAAGGATAAAACCCTTACCTAGAAATGCCAGCACATGGAAAAAGAAAGATAGTGAAAATGTGGTCTAGTACTTTCAGCTGAAAGACAAAATAACCCCTAGTATATTGACAGTGGATGTTCCAAACATATGACTGGAGAAAAAAAAAAGTTTCTGGAAGGTAACTAGAGAGGTAGTGGGGTGGCCCAGATGGCCCATAGTGATAATAGTGGAGGTCATTCAATGTAAGGTGGACTAGGTCCACTATATTATTAAATAAGGCCCACTATGGTAGTTAGATATAATAAATGGGTAATTAGATATAATAAATGTAAGAGGACTTCTTAGAATGTTCTATTTCTAGAAGATTCCTCCTCTAGAAGATTTCTAGAAATAGAACATTCTAAGAAGTCATCTATCACTTTGGCCCCCCCCACTACCTCTCTAGCTACCTTACACCCCCACTACCTCTCTAGCTACCTTACAGTTTTCGTCTCTAAGTGAAAGAAAATCAGGAAATGTAACCTTTGGAAATGATGCACCAGGAAAAATCAAAGGTAAGGGAATGGTAAGTCTAAGTAATGGCAAAGGGAAAACTCAAGATGTGTTGTTTGTAGATGGTCTGAAACATAATCTGCTTAGTTTCAGTCAAGTTTGTGGCAGAGGATGTAAAGTTGTCTTCACTTCTAAAGATTGTAAAATACAATCTGTGAATTCATGACAGTTGATTGCAAAAGGCATAAGAACATAAAACAATGTCTATGTTTTGAAAGAAGAAAAATAAGCATGTCACTTAAGAAAGTATGATGAAAGTTGGTTATGGCATAGGAGACTTGGACACATAAATTTTGATCATAGAATCAAACTTAGAAACAATGGGGAAATAAAAGATCTTCCAAAAATATCAAAGCCATATGATTCTGTATGCAAACCTTGCCAAATAGGAAATCTCACTCAGAGATAGTTTAAATCTAAGAACTTTGCATCAACAAAGAAACATCTTCAGTTAGTACATATGGATTTATGTGGACCATCAAGGAAGGAAGGTACAAGAAAATAAAATTATTTCATGTTGATTATTGATGATTATTCTAGACTTACATGGGTTGCCTTTCTGAAACAAAAATATGAAGCATTTGAAAAATTCAAAGTGTTTAAGGCTCTGACTGAGAATCAAATAAGAAAAATATTGAAGGCATTAAGGTATGATAGAGGAGGAGATTTTAGTTCAGGAGACTTCAAAGAGTTTTGTGATAAAAATGGGATCAAAAGAGAGTATACTATTCCAAGGACTCCACAACAAAATGGAGTAGTTGAGAGGCAAAATATATCAGTTCAATAGATGGCAAGATCAATGATGAATGAAAAGAATATTTCTCAGACATATTGGGTAGAAGAAATTCATACAACTGTACATATTCTTAACAAAGCTCATCTCAGGCCACAAAGTGACAAGACTCCTTATGAACTATGGTTTGGAAGACTTGCTTCAATCAAGCATTTTAAAGTCTTTGGGAGTAAGTGTTATATCAAGAATAATGATGAAAATCTTAGCAAATATGATGACAGGGCTGATGAAGGTATCTTCTTAGGGTATGCTACAAACAATAAAGGATATAGATGCTATAATAAGAGGTTGCATAAATTGGTTGATTGTATTGACATAAAAGTTGATGAAGAAATCCCGGTATGAGATGTAAGCAGTGTTGAATCAACAAAATAGGATATATTTGAAGTTGAATATGAACAGGTCAAAGAATAAAAAAAATAAGACTTTGAGTCAGATGAAGATACAAATACTTAGGCATACTCAAATCAACAAACAATATCAAATCCTCCCTTCAGAATTACTCAAAAGAATCATCTTGCAAGTTAGATAATTGGTGAGAAAGACAAAGGTGTACAAACCAGGAGAAGGATAATCAAAGACAACTAGCAATCACATATAGCCTTCATATCCATGGTGGAACCCAAGAACTTTAATGAAGCCAATAAATATGTAAATTGGTTAAAATCAATGAATGAGGAATTGGATCAAATTGAGAAGAACAATACTTGGGAGCTTGTTCCTAGACATGCAGATAAGAATGTAATTGGCACCAAATGGATGTTTAAGAATAAAATGAATGAACAAGGAAAAATTGTTAGGAATAAAGCCATATTGGTCTGTAAGGGGTATGCACAAGTTGAAGGACATGATTTTGATGAAACCTTTGCATCAGTGGCAAGATTGGAATCCATAAGAATATTGCTTGCCTATGCATGTCATAAGAACTTTAAAGTATATCAGATGGATGTTAAGTCAACATTTCTTAATGGATATATAGAAGACGATGTATATGTGGAGAAACCTGAAGGATTTTCACTGACAGATAATCTTGACTATGTATGTAAGTTGAAAAAGGCATTATATGGACTGAAACAGACACCACGAGCCTGGTATTATAGTCTAGACAAATTTCTATAGGACAAAGGGTTAAAGAAAGGTACTGTTGAAAGTAATCTATACATTAAGTCAGAAGGTGATGATTTATTAGTTTTTTTTATTTATGTAGATGAAATTATTTTTGGATGTACCAATGACCCTTCAGTTCATTGGTTTGATTTTTCTATGCAAACTGAGTTTCAGATGTCCTTAATAGGAGAACTGCCATATTTTCTTGGTTTACAAATCAATCAGAGTTCTACGGGGGTATTTATCTCTCAAGAAAATTATTTGAAAGAGATTTTAAAGAGGTTTCATATGGAAGATTCTACACCTGTGAGCACACCCAAGGTGGTTTGTTGCAAGCTCAGTAAAGATGATATTTCACCTGATGTTGATCAAAGAACATATCGATCAATGATAGGAAGTCTTCTGTACATCACAACATCCCGTCCTGATATAATTCAAGCTGTGGGAATGGTAGGTCATTATCAGTCTGCTCCTAAACAAAGTCATTTAGCAGATTTCAAAAGGATATTCAAATATTTAAAGGGTACAATGAATTATGGTCTCTGGTATCCTACAAATCAAAATTTTCAATTAACTGCATATTCAGATGTTGATTGGGCAGACTGTTTGGATGAGAGAAAGAGCACTAGTGGAGGTGCATTCTTCTTAGGTGATTTGTTAGTAGCATGGATTAGTAAGAAACATGGATCTATTTCATTATCAACTACATAGGCAGAATACATTGTTGCTGCTACTTGCTGCACTCATATCTTATGGATGATACAAACTCTTGCAGATTTGAAGGTAACTTATACTGATCTAATTCCACTTCACTGTGATAACACTAGTGCCATTAGTGTCTCCAAGAATCATGTTCTACATGCAAATACTAAGCATATACCAATAAAATATCATTTTCTCAAAGAGCAGGTTACAAACAGAGTTGTTCAACTAAATTATATTCCTTCCATAGAGCAGATAGTTGATATCTTCAATAAACTTCTTGCGAAAGATCAGTTTGAGTATCTACGCCAGAAGTTGGTCATGACCTTGTTATCAAGTTAAAACAGTCTATCTGATCAGGGGGAGAGTGCTCATAGTATATCTAATTAGGGGGAGAATTCTTATTGTATCTCTGATCAAGGGAAGAACATAGTCAGTCTCAGTTTTATTTGACATTGATGTCAAAGGGGGAGAAAAGGTGTGGTCTGGATGCTACAGTTGGAGGTCTAAGCAAAATAGTGCAGCCTTTCAGGGTTTCCATCAATACCAATGGGGGAAATTGTTGGTATGTTTTACATGAAATTGAAATTGTTGGCACTCCACCCTTCCTTGCTCTGCATCCAATTTTCAATGTGGACCTCCTTCGACCATATTTTCCCCCATTACTGGACACCTCCGAGATTGTAGAACAACTGACACCAAAAAATCTCAACCCTGACTAAATGGAACAAGCATCCACTGATAATATAGTGGACACACAGGTCAAGGGCACTCGCTAGAAGTGAATACATCTTTATCGGGTTGTCAAGGAAGGGGAACTCCTACACCAAGGAAAGTGGCTCACCCGGGGCCAAGTCCAATAGAATTTTCCTCACTTGACGGGGGAACTCAAAAGAATGGAGACCATTGCTCCATAAGAGGGGAGGATTTATCTTGATGGATATTGGTTTCTGCCCACCTATTCCAACTGCATCCTCGTGTTTGTTTTTTGTTCAACACATTCTTATGTACTTCTTTGTAATTGTGGGTTCTACACTTCTAGGGATTTTTGGAGCCCCACACATCCTCCAGGTGGATATGGGTGACCTCTCGCCTAATCCAATTGAATTATTTTGTATGTTTTCATGTCATCACATCTTTCTATACTTCCAGGGATGTTTTGGGGCCATAAACATTGTTTTTTTGGCTCGCCACAATCAAACTATAGACAACGTCAGAGTTTGATGGTGGAGTGCGTATTTATCTATTTTTTTTTTCCAATAGGCTATCATGCGCCTAAAACAGAGTTCATATGCAAAAGTTATGACCCTTGGAAGTTGAGGTACCAAATTACACCAACTTACCCATAGGGCCCACATGACTTTTGGGGTTTCACCTTCTAGGGTTGGGTTTTTGGATGTCTAGGGTTTTGGCATTCATGAGTAATATAAAAAAGGCCTCTAGAGCCTCATTGTAATCCATTCTGCTCAGATGAATGTGTGTAGTAGCCACATCTCTTCTCAGAGATAACTACCACCATTCGAGCAAGTGTTTCAGTTCTGCAGTTTTATAGTTTCATCCTATTTCATTATTTAATAGAAGATATTGTTCACTGGATATTTTTGTTATTTTTCATATCTCTATGTTTATTGTATTTAGCTTGTTAATCAGTTCGTTTCACTCCTAAATCTAGATCAATTATATAAGAGATGAAATGAACACATGGATTTTCCCAAGTTCTCATCTTTCATAGCAAGTTTCTAGCCCATTCAGGCCTAGAGTTTGAACTCAACTCTGATACCACTTTGTAGCACACCTGACCCCCTAAACCATACTTAGGTTGGTGGAATGCCAAAATTCCTTCTTTTCAACCCATATTATTTCTTATATCTAATCCCTTATATGGAATCTTCTCCTCAAAATCTTTCCAACGACTATCTTCATGCTCAAAATTGAGCTCCAAGATGAAAGTTATGGTCATTCAAAGTTTCTTGGGCCTTTCCCCTCAATTGTGTCATCTGTCCAACATGGCCTCAAAATCCCTTGTAATTGATGACAAGGTAGGCATGTGTTTCTGTGGTAATGGCATGCCATCGAACATGGAATAGAATAATTTTGAAGCCAAGGAAAACCCTTAATGAAAATATTTGACATGGGGCTCAATGTCATCGCGCTGTTAGACCTAACCAAGATCCACGGTCCCCATATTCTTGGGATTGGAGATCGACAATGGATAGTCAGTCAGAATATTCCATTCAAGATGTAGGCCACACAACCTTAGCACCAACCTTTTAAATGATTTCTCCGAACTCCCTACTTTCGATAGATCCAACCACTGCAATTAAACCAAATCGAAAGATGGGATCTTTGAGGTCTTACCGAACCACATGGAAGTTAACAAACACTCCCACAACCTGGCCGATCCAACATATAGGGTCTATAATGTTGTATGGTACACATTCACTTGGGTTTAACCAAAATCCCCAGTCCTTAACGAAGCCTCCTCGCCTTGATTGGTCTGACAGTCATGACTGAATCAATCAGATGACCAAGATCCTTTCAGAGTAGAAAGTCGCTTGAACTTTACTTAGGTCAGATACACGTGATTAGATACATAATACTCTCATCCCATTCCAAATGGAACTTTCTGATCATACCTCTCTCACCGATTCAATGGATAATGGTTCTCTAATTCAATGGTCCAGATCTTAATGAGTTCTTAAATTTGCACAATAGTTAACAGTTCAACAAGGCTCTGATAGGATTTCAAGCGTATTGGTTCCATGGTTAAATCGATGGATCATATCTCATTGGTTTGTCTCTATGGAAAATCAACAGCTCAAGCCCACTCAAGTTCATTCCTTTATAATTTCTCCCTACTAGGAACACTAACCATGCTGACTTCATGGATCCTTTTGAATTCTACATCCCGACTGAATTAATGAACAAGGTCAAGAACAATATCTATGATCTAGATATTCTCAATCTGGATCCATAGTAGATCAACGACTCTCGCCTCCTCAATATCACACATTCAATATACCCCCATCGGACTCAAGGTTATGCCTATCTAATGGTGCTTTCGAATTTTGATCTTCGACGAAGGGTTGAGATTCACTCTCAATTTCAGATCTATGGTCTGAAATCCACTCGAATGATATGAAAAAAGAAATAAAAGGGTGGAATTCTAATCCTAGCATGTAATTCACCATGACCTGAGAAGAAACTCAGGGAACCAGGTCACTCCCCAGGTGAATAAAATATTCACCTCTCTCCTGTTGTTAGAAGGGATTCCATTAAATGGGTTTCAGGCCATTATCCAGTGCACTTAACAAAAAGGGGCAAATCCTATCAACATCCCAACAACAGGGTTTTATATCATTCAAACTTTCCATTCAAAACTTTGAGATTTTGCAAGGTCTTAGGCCCTAAAATCAGGATACTCACATCTGAAACAATAGGTATTCCCCCTTTTGAGGTGATGATGAACAAAAAAATAAGTTTCATACTTAACATTCATTTACCATATTATAATTTCCTTTCAAAATCAAAATGAAAGGATTTACATTCATTCATAAAATATTTACAAGAACACTGTGAACAATTATCTATTTCTGAGTAAAAATAAACCATCCAATTGAATGAGGGTGAGGGCCTTTGAACCCAACCATAGGCTCTGATACACTTATACTTTCTACAACATGCCACCCCTATGCTAGTCCATGATACCACTAAGGGAACTCACATGATAGCTCACAGGTTCTGGGTCTACTCCTGAAGGATACTCTCCTTTACTATCACATAACAATAAAAATTCCCTTTACCCTCTGATTCGAGGGCCACAACGAGCTTCATATATTTCTTCCCAGCTATGTTTCCTCTATACAAGTAAGTCCCTTCACTTTTAAATAGTCCCTCTTCTCCCTCCCCTTACCAGTGCCAATGTTTTTCCAACAAGCATAAACTCATGACCATCTCCGCTTAAGCTCAGGTCTGGGAAATTTCTCTATTTAAACTTGAACAAAAGTTCATTGGGTTCCTATTTCCCTCACATAAAATTCCCAGTTTCCTCTATTCCTCGTTGCAGACTCGTTCTCTACTTACACTTGTGTATACTCCTGTTGTGTATCCTTTTTCCTTCTATCACATTCTCCCCTTTTCCTCGGGTTCCTATGCTTACTTCTGTCAGAATATTCCAAGATTCAAGCTCCCAAATTGAAGGGGCACCTTCATGGTGTACCTTTGACTAAAAACCTCATGTGAGCCAACCATTTCCTCCATACATTTCTAAAGGTAAACATATCTTCCCCAAATTCTAGGTCAATTCTCATTAACTAGTTTTCTTTCTTGTGAACAAAGGAAGTTAGGGAAGATCAATAGGTCTAGTCATCGCGATTTTCTTAGGTGGAGGTTAAATTATTTGAGTGAACAAGGTCATTCCCATTTCTGATCACTCATTCCCACTCGTGGTATCATGGCCGATACTTCAAGGCTTCTCTTCAATCAACTTGTTGGCAATTTTCATTAAACATAAAACATAATTACATTGTCTATTAGCCACATTCTTTAAATCTTATTCATAATTACATATTTGGGGGAAAACATGGTGTTACATATAGTTTGAAACATATAATATTCTCACATCGATTAATTTAGATTCGCGTCCCCTCTTTGAGATAAAAATAAGGAAATATATTTTCTGCCTTCAACTATGAAATGCTTCTCGTAATTTTGATAGAACCTCCCTAGAAACCTTATTTTTTCACAAATAAATAGATTGTCAAACCTAAGCACAAAACTGTAAGAAATTTCAGATGTTATCGTGATAAGAGAGAAACATGTACAAGAATATAAAGAGAATTTCGTGGCATGGGGAGCAAAAAGAAATGGATTGTTACTTGTATTGGAGGATGGAATTGACTGATCGAGTTTCTTAGATAGAAAGAAAATTGGTGTTCCATACATTAGGGAGAGGGATGAGAATGAGTTTTGGTTTCCTTGAATCCAAGCATAGACTTGAGATATAACAAAAACCAATGTAAAAGAATATAGACCACACAATCAAGTTTCTTTATTTATATTTATATCATTATCTTAGATGGTAGCTTTTTTATAAAATGAAGTAGAGTATAATATATGTTTGGAGATTTTTTTAACCTTGCTTAATAATATTATTTAAATTTTTTTATCTTCTTGTTATATTATATATTAATTGGTATCAAGATCTATGCTTTTAGTTGGTATAATCGTGTAAGTCATAGGTTTCAATTTTCTTTACATTCTCCCTCTTCTCATAGTAAAATTATGTTCATGTCATAAACCTTATTCTTAAAGAAACATAAGATATTCTCCCTCTTCTCATAGTGGCATCAAGTCCGTGGCATACACCTTTGTTATCCAAAGACAATTATTCTTCTGAAAATAACCCGAAGTAGAGGTTTGTACATAACAACAACACTTTCCTACATGTTTCCAAGTATTTATTTACTTGGTTCCCGATTTCTTGCTAGCATTGGTCTGTTTTCAAATATTTAAGGTGAGGCACACTTCCTCCAAACCTAATGCTAATCATTTTCTCTAATATATTTCTTATCTCTTGCATGTATCATACCCAAATTTCTTGAAAGAGTTGCTTAGATAGTAAGAAAATTGGTGTTCCACACATTAGGGAGAGGGATGAGAATGAGTTTTGGTTTCCTTGAAACCAAGAATAGACTTGAGATAGTACAAAAACCAATGTAAAAGAAGATGGACCGCACAATCAAGTTTCTTTATTTATATTTATAGCATTATCTTGGATGATAGAGAGATAGTACAAAAACCAATGTAAAATAAGATGGACCACACAATTAGGTTTCTTTATTTATATTTATAGCATTATCTTGGATGGTAGTTTTTTTATAAAATGAACTAGAGTATAATATATGTTTGGAGATTCTTTTAACCTTGCTTGATAATATTATTTAATTTTTTTATCTTCTTGTTATATTATATATTAATTGGTATCAAGATCTGTGCTTTTAGTTGGTATAATCGTGTAAGTTATAGGTTTCAATTTTCTTTCAATCTCCCTCTTCTCATAGTGGAATCGGGTCCATGGCATAAACCTTATTCTTAAAGAAACAATATATATTATCCCTCTTCTCATAGTGGCATTAGGTCCGTGACATCAATCTTTGTTATCTAAAGACAATTATTCTTCTAAAAATAACATGAAGTAGAGGTTTGTACATAAGAACAATACTTGCCTACATGTTTCCAAGTATTTCTTTACTTGGTTCCCGATTTCTTGCTAGCATTGGTATGCTTTCATTTTAGGTCACTCAAATTTTTAAGGTGAGGCACACTTCCTCCAAACCTAATTCTAATCATTTTCTCTAATATCTTTCTTATCTCTTGCATGTATCATACCCTAATTTCTTGATCCATTATGATTTTCAACCAACAAACTTTAGCAATCCTATCTTATGGAATAGATTACCTTGCTAACACACACACACAAACATCCAATTAGGAAGGTCATTTATCCTAGTATTATTTTTCTAAGTAGAATCATGGCCCCTCATAAAGACACAAATAAGGAAGACATTACAACCCACTAACTGTAGGTTCAACATTTTCAATGACTCATGTATAAGATGGATATAATGCAAGTGACCCCACATCTACCACAAGTAGAACCTAATATTGGTTTACATTGGGATCCTAAGCTAACTCTCCCTCACTTTGTAGGCTCCTTTATTTTTGAACATATGGATGACTTGATCATATCATTCACCAACTATTTCAATCGTAAATTTGTCTTAACTAAAGGGAATAAGATCATAATGACAACCTTAATCCTTCAGTGCTTGGCTGTGACCTTCTAGGAAAATTCCCAAGAAAAGTTGGTAAGAGATCCCTCAATTTCCACTCCACTTAATGAAGATACACTCTAATACAATTCATGTGCCATCACTAATTGGCACATGTTTAATTTGCACACCCCTTCTCGATTAATGGAATGAAGCATGGATATTTACTATGAATTTTATAGAATTCATAAAGTAAAATATGAACACATTTAAATATAGTTACAACTCATGAAATTCACGCTTTCATTGGTTCACAAATGACATATAAAAACGTATAGGAAAACACTCTATTCTGGAAAGATGTAGGTGTGGAAATCTATTTAGGTGCAATGTCTTGAAGAAACTAGATCTAAGTAAAAATCAACCTTGAGACTCCCAACACAACTCATCTAGATATTTTTTATTAACAAGAGTAATTATGATAGCCTGGTTGGACCAATTCCCAACTCCTATACTTCAATTCTTTTAAGTTTCACTAAGGAGTGCTAAGGAATCACAATTTGGACTCGATTCTCACACAAGATTCTCTGCATAAGGGTTTTGAAAATTTCCCAATTATCTACAAGATCAGGATGTCTCTGTCATTCTCAAGTTGATGATAGCAATGGATCATTTCTCAAGTATCCTATAGGACCAAGGGCTAGGACCATAGTCCAAACCAAAAAAAGTGCGGGACATTAAACGTATATAATGCTCTGAGGGATTGCCTCTTTTCTATACGATCAACTGTTCAAACCACAGGCTTATGTGAAAGGTGATAGCTGGGATTTTGGCACCAAGTATTCAAGTGCATGACCTCTTTCACCATGTGACCAAATGTTGTGACCGAGAGCTACCTTTTTTGGAAAAGGTTAAAGGTGATTTTATAATCCGCTTGAGGAAATGCGATAAAATATGGCGGTGACACATGGTGCAAATTGTCTCAGAGTTCTCAAGAGTGAAAATTGTCTCAGAGTTCTCTCATACAATCGTGTAAATACACACAAAACCTCACTCTCTCTCCCCCTCTGCTACACTTACAAACTACAATCATATATATTTCAACATTCTTGGGTAGCTCAAACTGGCTGATCCCAAGCTATCACAACAAATCTCTAAAATCACTCATTCTATTATAAAAATCAGCAACATAATACACCTATTACAAGCTATTGCAATCTATATACCTTATAGAGGCATCTCGACCTAGTTATTGCAATGAAATAAAAATTAATGGGACCAACCCCCTTTAGTAAATGGTTTGACCCCCTTAGGGTCAGAATCAAGATTTTCCTTTGATTCCCTTGCATCAAATTACAATATTATAGCACTCCCCCTTAATTATTGCATCTAAGTTCTTTAGCAATTACAACAACTAAATTTTGTTTATAAAACTCAAACACATCTCTTTCCAATGGCTTTGTAAATATGTTAGCCAATTGGTATTTTGATTCACAAAATTCCAAGTAAAATTCACCATTGTTTACAAACTCTTTAATGAAATGGTATCTAGTATGAATATGCTTTATTTTTTGGTGAAAGAGATGGTTCTTTGAAAAATCTATTATTGAGTTGTTTTCACAATATACTGGAGTTGGTCCTTCTTGTCCTTGTTGAAGATCACTTAATACTCTATGTAACCAAACTTCTTTACAAGTTGTTGTTGTTCCTGCTACATACTCAAGTTCTGTTGATGAGATTGTCACAATGGGATGCTTCTTGGATTCCCATGAAATCACACATGAACGAAGATGGTAGACATATCCCGATGGACTCTTCCTATCATCCATGCTACCTACACAATTGTTGGGTATGTGTTATATTCTTTGCATGACTAGGCCTAGTGTCTGCATTGCATCAGATGTGCGATGGAGTTGCAAGGGGGGTATATCCCCCCTGTCTGGGGGGTTCGCAGGGGGGTGCCCCCCCCCTCCCCCCCAATTTTTTTTTTGGCATTTTTGTGTCCTTTTTAGTGGTTTTTTGGCACATGGTTTTCGTTGATGGTTTTCTATTTCTGGTTAAGGAATTATGGTTGTTGACTAACCAGGTCAATGAATTATGGGTTTTGGATGCCTAGGGATCATATATATATATCAATGAAGATATGATGAATATAAGATTAGAGGTGCGGCTCTAAACATGTTGCTAGTTTCCCGGTTTGGGTTTCTGGGGTAAAATATCTGTGTAATGTGTGTGTGTGTTCCATTGTATCTTTTCTATTTTTATCAATAATCTATTTGCAATAGTTTATTGTACAATTTTAAAATCTACAAAAATACTATCAATATATCCAACCAAATAATCATTACTAGTGCTTGAATATATTATGTCATGTCCTTTTGTTCCAACAATATATCTCATAATTCTTTTGTCATATCCTTCATCTTGATACCTCTTCTATTCTCCTCCATCTAAGCTCCTTCTCCCTGCTCCCATCAATCAAATTCCTATCATTTCCAATGATTTCATGCCTAACTAGATAATACATGACTAATACCTATCTCACATAATATACATTATGTTTAAAAATATTTCTGTGGTTGGGGTTTTCATGATTGGTCGGAATAGCCACAGTTTGGTCAATAGAGTGTCGATGTTTCAGATCCAAATCAGGATCCATCTTCAGGAGAATGAGCCTGGGTTTAGATAATGAGAAGATTTGGTTTTAAATACTAGAATTGACATGGAATCTGAGTGTCGGCTAGGTTGTTTTGGTAAATTTTTTTATTTATTTTGTGTGATTAGATTTAATTAGGGTTTTGTTATTGGTAAAATTCTTTTTTATTATTTATTTAGTGCGATTGAATTTAATTAGGGTTTTGTTTTAATTGTTTTGAAATTATTTATTAGATCAAAGTTTATTAATTTTTGTTATAATTAACTAGAGTCTAGGTGGTTAGTAGGTTATATTATTAGGTATTTAAGTGGTTTATTCAATTATTTAAGGGTTTGCTTATTAATGTTTATTTAGGTTTTAATGTTTCTTTAAAAGGTTCTATTAAGGTTAAAACTTAATAGGTGAAATATTCCTAAGCCTATTAATATTTAAAAGAGAAAGTTTATTTTAAAAATGTTTTAATTCGAGAGTGATTAGGTGTGGTTTTGTTATTGGTAAAAATTCTTTTATTATTTATTTAGCGTGATTGAATTTAATTAGGGTTTTGTTTTAATTGTTTTGAAATTATTTTAAATTATTATTAGATCGAAGTTTATTAATTATTGTTCTAATTAACTAGAGTCTAGGTAGTTAGTAGGTTTTATTATTAGGTATTTAAGTGGTTTATTCAATTATTTAAGGGTTTGCTTATTAATGTTATTTAGGTTTTAATGTTTCTTTAAAATGTTCTATTAAGGTTTAAAACTTTATAGGTGAAATATTCCTAAGCCTATTAATATTCTTAAAAGAGAAAGTTTATTTTAAAAATGTTTTAAATTCGAGAGTGATTAGGTGGGGTTTTAATGAATTAAACTTAAAGAATTTTGAGATAGATTTCTACAAGGATTATTACTGTTAATTGTGAATCAGAGGGAGCCAGTTTTCACGTAATTCTAACCCATTATCTCTGTTCAGGTTGCTAGGATGTTTACATATTTCAATGGCTTCTCTAACACGACGTTTAAAGAGGTGATTTTCTTTGGCGAGGATTTTGGTGTCTTCTAGGAAGATATGGTGTCTTGTTTTAAGGGAGTGTTCAACTAGGGAGGAGGTGCAGATGCGTTCGTTCTTAATGTCAGCTCCATGTTCTTTTATCCTAATCTGGAAGGAGCGACCAGTTTCACCGATGTAGCATTTTCCACATGAGCATTCTATTTTGTAGATTCCTTTACCTTTGTGGGGGTCGATGTAAAGACCAGATTTGTGTTAACATTTAAATTTCTACCAAATTTTTGTAATTTCTATCAGCTTTTTAAGAAGTATAATTTTCATAATTTTCAAAACTATCTCAATACTTACGTAAATAAAATTTGGCAATAAGTACTAAA
>ML797605.1:24737-56392 GCA_009831015.1 Picea engelmannii | reverse complement strand
AATAATTAATCATTCATTAACCCTCATGTACACTATTTAATAATATCCAATTAGAAATATTATTTTATGATATAAATACAATTTAGATAATCTTTAGGATTATTATTAAATTAACCATCTTAATAATTAAGGGTCATTACAGTCGATTTTGTCTTTTACGGATCTCATATTTTGTTTGATGGTTACAAGTGGTTTGAAGGAGGTCTTAATTTATTTTTTGCTGAGGACTCTGGCAATCTTATCAGTCACTCCTTGGATGTAAGGGAGGCATGCGTCTCTATTAGGGTTCTGGTCTTTGGGGATAGTGGGCTTATTGCGTGTTTTTTCTAGGGCACTGTTTATTGCATTCTTAATGTCTTTGTGTTTATAACCTATGTTCTTAAAAGTCTTGGTAATGTGATCTATTTCTTTTTCTAGGTTTGCTTCATCAGAGATTCTTATGGCTCTGGTGGCTAAAGTTTTTAGGACGCCTAGTTTCTGGTTGGGATGGTGATGGGAGTTTGCGTGGAGATAGTTCTCAGTGTGGGTATTTTTTCTATAAACTGCATGTCCTAGATCCCCATTGCTTTTTCTCTTGATAAGAACGTCTAGAAAGGGGATGTTGTCATTCTCCTCGAGTTCCATTGTGAATTTTATTTCTTCGGATATGTTGTTTAGGTGTTGAAGGAAATTTTGTAATTCTTCTTTACCATGGGGCCAGAGAACATTGGTGTCATCAACACTCTATTGATACATTATGTTGAAGTCGTAATTGAGTATATTGTCATAATTTGGGCAAGTATGTTTCTGTCGCCAGTAAATTTCATTACACATACCATACCATCTTGTTTACTTTGCACTTCTTGATTTTATGACTAACCATGTTCATGAAAGTGTCGTCTATCGTCAATTGGGTTAAGTGAAACATCTATAAGAATTACATTGGCTCTAAATTGCATCTCAAAAGGAAATTGGTCCTCCCAGCTCCTAAGTAGGGTCAAGTGCTCCAAACGCGAGTTGTTTTTTTTCATGAGATTATATTTCCGAGTCCCTGATAGATGAACTCATCTCCAATTGATGAAATAAGAGACTATACAACATATATAACATAGGAATTGACGAAACTGAATTTGGGCAAAAAAACAACAAGAACGAGACCCAAACTTTCATTAAAAAATGCCTTTGCTCACAATTTTGGGGCATTTATCAAAGTGTATTTTTGTCTTCGAAGCAATCCAACTATAAATTTTACGTGATTAGGATTCTAATGTAAATAATAGAATCAAAATCCGAGACACATAAGTGTCAAACCGATCATCAAGGTTTTCCCGTCAAGTCAGCCTTGTTCGCTGTGACATTGTCAATATATTTGAGTGACATGGTGGGTTATCTAACTGGAAGCATCTCTCCATGCTCTTCGCATCGAAAAAATGATACTCCAATCAGACTCACCATATTATTTAAAAAATATTTGTATAATTCAAATTATTGTTTTATATTTAAATAATTTTAATTTAATTTAGATTTAAATTATTTAAGTTTAAATTTTATTTAAACAAAAATTGAAATAAATGTGCAATGACTCACTACAAGTCCGCACACAACACATTGATGACACAAAAACATGAAATAAGTCTTGACATTAAAATGATCATTTGTGAGTTCTTACAACATGATGTGACTGGAGCTCCTCCAATGCTCTGATACTTACCTCAACCATCAACTCACTTGCAAAGGAAGTCACCTATGCCTCGTTGATACACCCAGTACCAGAGCTAATCACTTGATCTTCACTGATACATACCAGAGCAATTCATTCCTTCTTCATTGATACACATTGGAGTAGTTTGTTCCTTCCTTGCTGATACATGAGTTCATGGTTTTCTTGTCGATATAGGGACATGACCCTACCAAACTGAATTACATATTTTGGCCATAGATTTTGACTCCGATACCATTTTCATGTGTTCCTTATATAATTGGAAAGGTATTTCCAAGATATACAACTTAACATTTATATTATTTGATATATTATTAACCAACTGTTCACATTTTTCAGGATTAATATCTGGCACATTGTCGACAGCCTTGAAGAACATAGTCCCTCAACCAAAAGCAGAGGAACCAGGAACGAAACTCAGGGAATCATATACAAACTCACACTTAATTAATTCTTCAATTATATTGGTTCTAATGTGTGGTTTTAATAGTTTATTTTGAAGTTGTTCTGTGGTCACTCATTTATTACAAGTTGAATGGTGTTAGGTACCAATGCTAAAGGGAGGTCATACTCAACAACCTAGATAGGAAACATGTAAGGGAAGAAAACTATGAATACACAACTGCCACACATCGAGGAATATACTAGTATGTAGTAGTACCCTCACAAATACAACCCACCACCAAAGACGATAGAGAAAAAAAACCAACAACAATTGCTACAACAACAAAGGAGCAATGGAATGGAATCAAACTCAAATGGTCGAGGAATAATTTTGAATCCCATTATACTTGAATATAAAACCTGGAGAGAAAATAATTTTTCCATGTCCGAACCAGTCTTCATGGAGTGTGAGGTGCAATATGGCTAGAATCTATGATGGCCCACTGACACTGAAAGACAAATTTGAAATGTAACTGCATATTATACATTAAAGCATAAACATTTATGTTGTCCTTATTCTCCCATCATTATGAAGGGGATACTAACAAAATTTTGTGAATGAAAGTTTATAAGGAAAGACAAAAGGCCAAGAGTCAAGTTGAACTTCAATAAATGTGGGGATTGTATCCGAGTAAAGAGATTTTGGCTCTTGGAGCTTTCATGTACTATTATTGAAATTGTTAATGAGGAGAAGCCTTTTTGGCCAAGCTATTTTATGGAGAACTCTGACTCTCGTGTTGGATGTATTGTGGACTATTCCTTTACGTTTTGGCTTAGCACTCGCATTGTGTAAGGATGTATTTCATATAGTATACTAATCTTATGTATGATGGATGCATTATTATTTCTGTTCTTCAGAGAATATTTGTCTAAATTCATGGGCATAGAACTATAAATGATTGTTTAAATGCTAGACTATTATGTGTTTACAATTATTTATTCACATTCTTGTCTTTTCTTTGTGTGATCTATTTCCTAGGCCATTGACATGAGAATCATTGATTCTATGTTTTCTTTCTATTTACCTTAGTTTCATCCAGACACATGCATCTTAGATTAGTTGCATTTCATTCTTTAGCTTAGAAAATATTCATTGGTGGATCGAGCTGCAATCAGTAAACCCCAAACCAAAAATGGTTGTCAGGCCACCATCTAGATGGGTTCCGTATTCCAAATGGTGAGAGGTCTAATTGAAACTTGTTATCGAGGGTAACCCCTGCTATTAACAAAGGGATTTTTTCCCGCATCAACACAATTGGTGCTAGAAGGAGGGATGTATGACAACCCTACCCATATGGAGTCATTTCATCCAATTTTTTGAACCAACCCTGGCTCTTTTCCATATCTTTGTATGGTATAACCCTTTGAGTATTTTGCGACCTTCAGGGGGCATCTCAATTGAGACAATTAATCTCTTTTCAAACTCAAAATTCGATGGCGAAGGGCATGTCTTTGCATTCATGCATCTCAATCAATTTAACATCACTCGACAAAATCTTAAAATTGTATGGGACAATGAAATATGTGTCGATTTTTTGTCCTCAAATTTGAAGGACAAATTAAATTTTGGTTTAGGATATTGCTAGTGGATTCAATACACATATGGAAACAATTCATGGAAATATTTATCGCTGCTCATGTATATTATGTTTATGATAACCTATTTAATGAACTTGTAGAAGTCCATAGGCTCAAAAATAAATTGGTGGATGATTTCTTTCAAAGAGTCATATAGATTTATTGCAGATTTCCTGAACGAGACAAACCCTCAAACCAATAAATATTTGATTGGTTTTCATATCTCATCTCTATTCCTGAAGGGTATGATCTACATAATCAAATCATCTCTCATTCACAACAGTTGGATCTGATAATTAAGGATAGGTGATACACTATCTCTAATCAACACTCTATCACAACTATGGGGGAATCCTCACCATAAATATTAAAACCCTTAGATCCAGAGTGTGAACCATCTATCGTCTCCCCTTTAGAGAATCATGATTATATTTGGGTTTGTAACAAACCTCTCATTGAGGAAATCCTGTCATTTTCAAAATTTGAATATCTTCATTCTCTTTATACGAATCTGTTTGATGATAATCACATGCATGAGTATCCACCCATTTATCATCCAATGCAATATTTACAATACTCTTACAACGTAACAATAAATGATCAACCAAAAAAACAAGATTTCCTAGCTTTGATTGATGAAAGACTAATTCTTAATGAGATTCCACCCAATATGCACAATGTTGAAAGTCCTTCACAATTTGAATTTCTGGAACATGCCGAATCATAATTTGATCATGATTACCCTATTTTCAACCAATGTTTTGGGGGCTATGTTTTTCGCAAAAGCTTATGGACCAATGGATCGATGTGACAATATCTTGGGTCCATTCTCTTGGTTCTCGAAACAAATACTGGTGAGCTAAAATATATTACAAACCTTCTCAACATGTATGTCTTTTTACAGACTTAAATCCCTCATGATGAGCTGATTTCATGAATGTATAAGGTACACCACCGATTTATTCAAAATAAATTCAAAATATTATAGAAGATTATGATCCTTGTACCCAAACTCTTTCATAACGGTATCTATTGGGTAAAATAATTGAATTGTTTGTTGCTCTATGAAGAGGATATGCTTGAGACTTCTTGTACATATATTATTTTCCTAATTTCAAAATTTATTTTCATTTATTGAGAAAAGAAATGGTATACTTTTCCTCTAGCATGCACCGCTGGTAACATAACATCAATTTTCAATTTCCCTTTGACCATTTTGAGCATCTTGGAAATATTGAGGGTTACAGGGTACATGCACACAAATATTTTTATGTTATCTTTTCCACCACAAGCTCCTAAGCCCGAATTTTGAGGTCAAATACTTTTCCCAATCATCTTCGGTGACATGATAGATATCTTTTTCTTGGTTTTGTGATCTCGAATTGATGAAATCCATCTCTTTATCATCATGCATTGTCCATTATGAGGGTGAAACATAGTATTTTTCAGTTCAGATGGATTCCTTTAATGCCTTTGGTATGTTGACATACAATGTTTTAATTCCTAATGAATTTTGAAGCTATGTCCTTTGAATCTCATTGACTTAGATTTAACCCTTTTGATTTGATTTCCCATTCTCTTGTTATACTCTTCGAATAATCATATACAATATATTGATTTGGACCAATTGACTAGTTTTCATTGGTTCCCTCTTGACATGGTATTATTTTGGTTTGCTCATGAAGTTCACTGGTCTAGTTGCCTTCATCTTGATCTTGTTGGGGTTTTTATATCATGATGTTTCTGTTGATTTCAGAATTTTCTATTATTGAATATATGATATATTACAACCAAATCATGAAACTCTCAATGGAGCTCTTCAATGCACTGGTCTACAAATTGTTGGGAGTTATGTTGAGAAGGCTCATCAAAAATGATCTTTCCAAAACTTAGCCGAGTACACAAAACAAAATCCATACAACAAGATGCACATTCACTTACATAAGTACCACCGATTGATATATAAATCCATGCTCAAGGAATTTCCAAGAGGAAAAGTGTTGCATGCAACCTTGCTCTTTCATTTTCATGTATGATGTGGACACTTACCTCAATTTTTGATATTGAACCTATTTGAATCACACCATACATGATCTACAAATTTGTTCAGGGATATAACAATTGAAGGAGTGACAACAACATCAATTTGATGAACATTTTTAGCCAGGAAAGAGCACTATGACTGAAGAACAATCAAATCTATCCTCTAAGACACAGATCAAAATAATGATTCTCAAGTACAATTCTTTGATGCATCACCCCCTACCTCAACAGGTTCTACCTGACCTCCCGGTCTTAGGATCGTTCTTTATCTTCCCCTTGAGTTGGATTGACTCTTTGATTTCCCTACAGGAAAATCCCCCACACACACACGAGTGTGTATCCATAGGTCCTTATGAGTTACGCCTGTACAAACAAGCACCAAGTGCCAAATCACTCCCTCATGATCACTGATATGACCACAACATTAACTCAAAAGGGTACTTCAGGTTTTGCAATTTCACGATCCTAGATGTGAGTCCTCCTGTCTCGTCAATCCCCAAAACCCGGAAAAGTCTAATGGGTCTCTGAATCCTCCCTTTGACTTTTCCTGATGTGACCTCCAACTATGAACCGGGGCCCAAAAACTTTGGTACCTCAGGATTTCACTTATCGGCGTTTTGCGATGAAACAACTCATTTCGCCGACTTCCGAAACTGTGACAACCCCTTCCATAGATCAACAACTATGAGATCCCTGCAATATACTGGTTTTGATTCTATTAGGACTTTGTGAATCAGGAGTTCACGACTCTCGACTCTGGGTCACAACCTCCTCCATTTCCCAAATTCTGAAACACAAAATTCAAGCGTGAAATCGACGGTTCCTGTTGATCCAAATCCAACGACCACTATTCCTCAAGATCTTCTAACACCTAACAACTCTCGGCCTGATCTCCCTTGCTGGTTAACTAGATCCAATGATCCACAGTAGATCGACACTTCCCATGGAAGCGTTCCACCATCCTTTCTGTTTTCAACACTCCTTTCCCAAACACTCTGGCGTCAACCCTTCTGAACTTTCCCTCTTACGGGTGACCTCAACCTTCGTCTCCCTTTGAAAACTTCAAAGGTTATATCCCTTCTAAGCTTCGATTCTCCTAGAAATCCTGGACTTTAAGGAATCCATGCGTGCACACCTTGCGACATTTGCAAATAACCTCTACTTGTTTGACCCTTCGACTTTGTGAAATCCTTGCAACAGAAATCCTTCAATCCTCCCCCTAGATTGATAAAGTCTAAGACTTTAACCCGCCTGCACACACCTTGCATGGTTCTGTGTTATCCTACACTTCTGCTAGCATGAGAACAACAATATCTCTCCTAAGTTTCCTGAGATAAAACTTAGAACTCCATCAACACACACTTTGCGGATGTTCACTACACTCCTTCAAGGAATTCTCAGGAAGAGAAACAATTGAAACTCATTCTTCCCTTTTCTCAAAATTCATACTTTTAACATGAAATCATAGAAACAACACAACATTGAAACAAATGCATAAACAAAGAATATAAGCAACTGTATACATACCATTCAACAGATGCAAATAGTAAGCACAATAACACCATAACATTGATTCAAAGCTTTCATAGATTAACTCAACTGTTACTGTACATGGGTTCTCCTCTGTGTTATTACTCTTTACAGCTTTACATCTTACTCAACTGGTACAATTATACAAGCGAGGGTGTCTTTCTATCCATTTTCCCTCCTACACTACAAGCTATCTAATCTGAAATAAAAACTACAACAACTTTTCATAAATTACAATAAATGCCTCTTTATCTGACAGATGAGAGCAACGCTCAAGATCTGTTTACAATCTCCAAAACATAAATGTAAATATGTCTTCCAACTATTACATTAATGTCTCTTCATTTAATATTTAAAACATTTTCAAAATGTGCGTTGGTGCATATCCAATTGTCTTTATCTTTGCGCTTGCTTTGCTGGCGTGCTTACGATGCTCCTGCATCATACTCCCTTGACTGAAAAATTCATGAACCCCAGTTCATGATCTCCTGTACCATATGTCCATGTCTTTGGATATTTGCTTCACTTTCCCAACTGGGATATTCAATCGGGTGTCCTTTCCATTTGACCAAATATTCAAAATATGTCTTCCTTTGGGTCTTCCTTCCGATTCTCTGATCAATAATCTTTTCCATTTGTGGCCTTTCAACTACAAGCATCTATTTAACCCATTAGAATTATTTTTGATCCTCTGATCTCTCTGTTTCATCAACTTTGTAAGGATACAGATCTGCTATGTTGAATATGGGTGATATTCCTACCCCATCCGATAATTCAATCTCATAAGTGTTTGCTTCAAACTTTCTTATGATCTTACACGGTTCAATTTTCTTCATCTTCGGTTTATTGTACATTCCTCTTGGGAATGTATCCTTTCTGAGGTGCGCTAAAACCAAATCACCTACTTCAAACTGAAGTTATCTTTTGTGTTGATCTGCTCTATGCTTATATTCCTGGTTGGAATTTTGAAATCCCTCCTTAATCTTGCTGTGGAGTTCTTGCATTTCCGCTACAAAATCCTCTGCACTAGCACTTCTGAACTCACTCTTCTCTAAGTCTCTCAACTCAGATACTCCTCTTGGTTGCATTCCATACATGATCTGGAATGGGATTTGTCCTGTGCTCCGGTTTGGTGAATCATTATATGCAAATTTTGTTTGTGGAAAAATATGATCCCACTAACTGTGATGTTCAACCACCAAAATCCTTAATAAATCTCCCAATATTCAGTTTACTACCTCAGTCTGTCAATCCGTGTGAGGATGATATGCTGAGCTAAAAGGTAAATTAGTCCCCAACTTTTTCGATAGGGTCCTCCAGAAATGACCAACAAATTTGGTATCCCTGTCTGATACAATACTCTTAGGTAAGCCATGAAGTCTAACAACTTCTTTGAAAAACAGATTTCCAATGTGAGTTGCATCACTGGTTTTCTGACATGGAATGAAATGTGCCATTTTATAAAATCTGTCAACTACCACAAAGATTGAGCCACACCCTCTTTACATCCTTGACAGTCCTAACACAAAATCCATACTTACCGCATCCCATGGCCTCTCTGGTACTGGAAATGGATGATACAACCCTATATTTTGTCTCTTTCCCTTCACGTGCTGGCAAATTCTACATCTATTCACGAATTTCTTGACATATGTTCTCATCCCTGACCAATAGTATGAGCCATTCAGTTGTGCAAATGTATTTTCATGGCCGAAATGTCCAGCCAATCCTCCACTATGTTTTTCCTTCAGAAGATTCTCTCTCATAGAACTCTTCGGAATACATAACTAGTTTCCCTTGAATAACAATCCATTATGAATCAAATATTCTCTCCATTGGCTCCTGTCTCTGAGAACTGGATTCTCACATGCTTCATAGGCATCCTTAAAATCTGAATCTTCTTTGTACATATCCTTGAGGTTATCAAAACCTAAGGTATTCACTCTGAACTCCTGCATAATCAAACATTTCCTGCTCAAAGCATCAACAACCTTGTTATCAGTTCCAGAAATATGCTTTATAACAAAAGTAAAATTATGCATGTATTCAACCCATTTTGCATGCGTCTGGTTCAATTTTTCCTGTCGAGTTATGAATTGTAAAGCATGGTTATTGCTACACAAGACAAACTCTTATGGGACCAAGTAATGCCTCCATTTCTTCAACGCTTGTATGACTGCATAAAATTCTTTGTCATACGTGGAATATCTTAGCTTGGTTTCATTTAGTTTCTCACTGAATTATGCAATCGACCTGCTGTCTTGGCTTAAGACCGCTCCAATCGCAAATCCACTTGCGTCACATCTCACATGAAATGTCTTGCTGAAATCTGGTAGAACTAGAAATGGCTATCCTGTTATCTTCTCCTTCAACAACTTAAAACTTTTTTCTGCCTCCCGTATCCAATGAAAAGATTTGTGTCTTTTCTTGACTGTGTCCATCATAGGTGCACATATTCCACTAAAATTTTAGATGAACTTCCTATAAAAACTAGCCAATCCATGGAAGCTTCTGGCTTCAAAGATACTCTTTGGTGATGGCCAATCCCTGATTGTTTTTACCTTCTTAGGATCCATCTTCAACTCATTCACAGAGATTACAAAACCCAAGCAAATGAGTTATGTCTTCATGAAAGACAACTTCTTCAAATTGATCAACAACTTCTCTTGCTATAATCTCCTCATCACTACAGCTAAATGCTCTAGATGTTCTCCTTCAGTCTTACTGAAGATCAATATATCATCAAGATACACAATTACAAAGTTACCAATGAAATCTCTCAAGAGTTCGTTCATCATTCTCATAAAAGTACTTAGCGCGTTCGTCAAACCAAACGGCATGACAAGCCATTCATACAGTCCTTCATTCGTCTTGAATGTTGTCTTCCATTCATCACCTTCCATCATTCTAATATGATGATATCCACTTTTCAAATCAATTTTAGAAAAAAACTTTGCTCCACTCAAGCAATCCATCAAGTCATCCATCTTAGGTAAAGGAAATCTATACCTGATGGTGATTTTGTTTATGGCTCTCGAGTCTGTACACATTTTCCAATCACCATCCTTCTTCAGACTTAACACTATAGGTACAACGCATGGACTCAAACTTTCTCTAACCAATCCTTTGTCCATCAAATCCTAGACTTGTCTTTTGACTTCTTCATTCTCCTGCGGCGTCAATCTATATGAGACCTTGTTTGGTAGACTTGCTCCAGGTATAAGATCAATATGATGACTTATGCTCCTGATGGGTGGCAACGAACAAGGTAATTCATCCACTACTATGTCAACAAATTCCTCTAGCAGTTCCTGAATTTCCTCAGGTAGGTCATTTGTCTTGGTACTGGTCAATATGACTCTTGGTTTTCTTACCACCACAAACTGCATGTCTTCTTCTTTCTTGAATTCATCAAGAAGCTCCTTCCCACTCATGAGAAGTATTGTATTGCTGGCCTTCACTTTTACTTCCTTGTCTGTAATTGGCAACAACATATGCGTCCTACAATTCTTCTCCAAGGTGTATGTGTTCTTTCTCCCATCATGAACAACATTTCTATCATATTTCCATTGTCTCCCCATCAAAATATGACAGAAATCCATGGGAATAACATCACATAGGATTTCACCATTATATCATCCTATCTTAAATTCAACTAGACATTGTTTAGTGATAGTTACCTGATGTCCCTTTTGTAACCACGAGACTTTGTATGGGCTCAGATGTGCAACAATATCCAATTCCAGTTTCTCCACCATTTCTATGGATACTATATTATCTGTGCTTCCACTATCCACTATTACCTTGCATACCCTATCCTTGGTCTTGCAAGCAGTTATGAACAAACTGTTTCTTTGGATTAGATTTTCTATCTCCTTCTCTGGTTTCAAGAGAATTTTCCACATCATTAAGGATCTTCCGCCTTCTATGTCTTCTTCCTCAAAAATTTTCCTCTGTGCTTCTAAAATGTGAGCTTTGCCTCCATCTCTTTTCTTATTAGGACATTCAAAAGACTTGTGTCCGATATTTCCACAGACAAAACATTTTATCTCACCTCCTCTACCTCTTCCTCTTCCTCTGGCTCGCGGAAAAGTGTTTATGTCGGCATACTGTCTCCCCTGTGAATTTCCTCCTCTTTCAGGGTGAGTATGAGGTTTCTTTTCTTCTTCCTTGGGTATCTGAGTTCTGTCCTGGGAAATTTCTTTTCCTCTACTCTAACTTCAACCTCGACCTCTTTGACCTTGCTTTCAGGCCAATTTATCTTCATCCTTCAAGGCCATTTGATAAGCATATTCTACATTCCTTATCATCATCATGTTCATCTCATATTGAATGTCATATCTCAGACCATTCATATATCTAGCAACCTTTTCATCATCACTTTCACGATGACCAGCTCGGATGTTGAGCCTGTAAAATTCCTCAGTGTATTCTTTCACTGTCATCCCTTTCTGTCTCAAGTTCTACATTCTTCAAAATAGATTGATCTGGTAGTCTTTGGGTATAAATTTGGCTTTCATTTTTGCAACCATCCTATCCCAGCTTTTGATTCTCTGCTTTCCTTTGCAACGCCTGTCAGCCTGGAGTTCATCCCACCATAGTGCTGCATGCCCTTTCAGTCTAGTGACATCATGTTTAACTTTCTTATCCTCCTCGACATCCTCATATTCGAAGTAGTTATCCATATCTCTAAACCAATATAGTAGCTCTTCAATGTCTAAGTTTCCTTCATACATTGAAATATCCATTTTTTCTCTGGAACCTATTCTTGCAACAGATCTGAATAGACGTTCTTCTGCACCATCTTCGACTACAACTTTTACTTTAGCTCCAACCTCATTTTCTCTTTTGGCTTCACTGGCATCGACTGTCTGTCTCTATGTTGTTTCCATAGCATCCAATCGAGCATGGATTTCTCTCATCTCCCTTTCGACAGTTGGATCGGGCATTGGTCCTTCTCTCCTTCTTGGCGGCATTGTTTCAATTTGTTCCCCGCAGAAAACAAAAAGAAATTAGAAGTTAGGCTTTGATACCACTTTGACGCAACACCCCCTGCCTCAGTAGATTCTGCGTGACCTCCCTGTCTTATAATTGTTCTTTATATTCCCCTTGAGTCATATTGACTCTTTTATTTCCCTATAGGAAAATCCCACACACACACACAAGTGTGTATCCACAGGTCCTTATGAGTTACACCTGTACAAACAATCACCAAGTGCCAACTCACTCCCTCGTGATCACTGGTATGACCACAACCTTCACCCGAAAGGTTACTTTGGGTTTCGTGACTTCACGATCCCAGATGTGAGTCATCTTGTCTTGTCAATCCTTGAAACCCTGAAAAGGATAACGGGTCTCTGACTCCTCCCTTTGACTTTTCTTGATGTGACCTCCAACTATGAATTGGGGCCCAAACACTTCGGTACCTCGAGATTGCACTTATCGACATTTTGTGATGCAACAAATCCTTTCGTTGAATTCTGTTACACATCAAAATTACTCACTTCGATAGTGTCGCAAGTTTCATCATTACAAGTGTCGTAAGTGTCACATTTTGCTCCCAAGTGTCACAAGTGTCAAAGAAAGCATACTGCTATGATGCCCATGTCGTGCCTATAACGACATCAAGAAGACACTTGAAACACATCAAACATTTGATTTTGAAGAGGAGGAAAGGTTAACTGGTATCATGAACCTTTTTCCATCTGAAAACACCCAAAAAACTGAATTTTTGGAGGAGAGCGCCCCCCTATACCTCTCTTGGGAGTGTTGGCACCCCCCCTTACACTGTCTAGGAGAGATATAAAGATCTGTCATCCCTTCTAGGGGAGCGCTGGTGTGTTTAGGGAGTGAAGGCGCCCCCCTTAAGCCTACTGGGGAGTGATATAGCGCTTTGATGCCCCTTTTGAGGGAGCGCTGCCTATTCTGGGCAGTAGTTAGTTTGTTGAGATGAATGGGGGAAAGATCCTTTCAATATTGGAAGGTAGTTGGATTCGAATCCCTAGTCCAGCCATGATCTTAGGGTAGATCCTTAACTGAAGGAGGAAAATCCTCAACTTACCCCAAGAATATCTCAAGTGGTTGAGCCTCTCCAAGGCTATATAAGCAAGCTTTCTCATGGTGAAAGAAGGGAGGGAAATGGAGAATTACACTAGACTTATGATCTCATAAGTGGTGCTGGAACATAGATGATTTAGAAGCATGATACTTATGATATCATAGGGAACAATTGGTGAAGCTATCGTCATTTAGATCGTGGATCTTTTGAACAAGGGTTAGACAAGGAGGACTTGGAAGAACTGTTGCATTCTATCTACGACTGTAAGAAATGCTCTTGTCCTCATCAATATGATTTGCTTGGCCTGTTTCTTTCTAATTCATGTTCAATCTCACATGAATTTGTCTCTTTAGTAGATAGATCTATTTTGGACTAATATTGATAGAGTAGGAAGTGTTCGTACTTTGTTTGTCTACAGGATTCATATAGGAGCGAAAGATTGGAGCTCAACTCGGAGCGTGCAGGGACAAATGTCGATCAAAGGTACTTTTCTCCTTCCTTCTCACACACTAGTCCACCTAGATCTAAAAGGAAGTCAGTGACCATGATAATCACTTTCTGTCTTAGAGTTAAGAGTCTATCTCTTTGAGGAGATCTACTTGTCCGCAGGGGAGTCATATTGACTCTTTGATTTCCCTATAGGAAAATCCCACACACACACATGAGTGTGTATCCACAGGTCCTTATGAGTTACACCTGTACAAACAAGCACCAAGTTCCAACTCACTCCCTCGTGATCACTGGTATGACCACAACCTTCACTTGAAAGGTTACTTCAGGATTCGTGACTTCACGATCCTAGATGTGAGTCCTCCTGTCTCGTCAATCCCTGAAACCCTGAAAGTTCTAACGAGTCTCTGACTCCTCCCTTTGACTTTTCCTGATGTGACCTCCAACTATGAATTGGGGCCCAAACACTTCGGTACCTCGAGATTTCACTTATCGACATTTTGCGATGCAACAAATCCTTTCGTTGACTTCCAAAACCATGACAACCCCTACCACAGATCAACAAATCTGAGCTCCCCATGATCCGATGGTCCTGATTCTATCGAGACTTCGCAAATTAGGAGTTCATGACTCTTGACTTCGGGTCAGAACCTCCTCCATTTCCCGAATTCCGAAACACGAAATTCAAGCGTGAAATCAACTGTTCCTGTTGATCCGAATCCAACGACAACTATTCCTCTAGAGATTCTAACACATAACATCTCTCGGCCTTATCTCCCTTGTTGGTTAACTAGATCCAACAACTCACAGTAGATCGACACTTTCCCTGGAAGCATTCCACCATCCTTTCCATTTTCAACACTCCTTTTCCAAACACTTTGGCGTCAACCCTTATAAACTTTCCCTCTTATGAGTGACCTCGACCTTTGTCTCCCTTTGAACACTTCAAAGGTTCTATCCCTTCAAAGCTTCTATTCTCCCAGAAATACCAGACTTTAAGGAATCCCGGCATGCACACCTTGCGACATTTGCAATAACCTCTAGTTATTTGACCCTTCGACTGTGTGCACTCTTTGCAACAAAAATCCTTCAATCCTCCCCCTAGATTGATAAAGTCTAAGACTTTAACTTTCCTACGCACACCTTGCATGGTTCTGTGCTATCCTACACTTCTGTTGGTATGAGGACAATGATATCTCTCTTGAGTTTCCTAAGATAAAACTTATAACTCCGTCAATGCACACCTTGCGGACGTTCACTGCACTCCTTGCCGGAATTCTCAGGAAGAGAAACAATTGAAACTCATTCTTCCCTTTTCTCAGACTTCATACTTTTAACATGAAATCATACACACAACACAACATTGAAACAAATGCATAAAGAAAGAATATAAGCAACTGTATACATACCATTCAACAGATGCAAACAATAACACAATAACACCATAAAATTGAGTCAAATATTTCATATATTAACTCAAGTGTTCCTGTACATGGGTTCTCCTCTGTGTTATTACTCTCTACAACTCTACAACTTACTCAACTAATACAATGATACAAGCGAGGGTGTCTTTCTATCCGTTTTCCCTCCTACACTACAAGCTATATAATCTGAAATAAAAGCTACAACAACTTTTCATAAATTACAATAAATGACTCTTTATCAGATAGATGAGAGTAATGCTCAAGATCTGTTTACAATCTCCAAAACATAAATGTAAATATGTCTCCCAGCTATTACATTAATGTCTCTTCATTTAAATTTTAAAACATTTTCAAAATGTGCACTGATGCATATCCAACTATCTTTGTCTTTGCGCTTGCTTTGCTGGCATGCTTACAATTCTCCTGCATCATTCTTCGAGGCACAATTGGTAGTCATAACAACCAGAGTCATTTGTTGACCGAAATAGAACTTCCACTTGATAAAAAAACATTCAAGCTAAGTTGACTCCACCTCTCTGGTGGGATCTTGAAAATATGAATTGGAAAGACTCATGATTTGATTTCATACATCCACACATGTATGGTTCCCTATGTTTTCAAAAGCATTATCTTTTGATTTAGTGTCCCATGCTAGCCCAGATACAAACTTTGGGCCTAGTTTATGTTGTGAAATCTCTACAAACATGTTTTTCCAGGAGGGAATTATCTTATTCAACATTGCTTTTGGTCATATTTTCTAACTGGTCAAATAATTGTATTCAAAATTGGCTATTAAATCTATTCATATCATTGGTCACTAGTCTTAATTGGTGATATGCATTTTTTGCCTATGTGTAGATCCCTTTCATGGAAGTTTGTGATCTCTTGAAGAGAAGGACATAAATCGAGCAAGACAAATGGATTCATAAAATTCAACACAATCATGAGACATGTTTACAAGGAAGTTTATTCACAAATCTATTTTTGGATTCTATTTTCAATTCCCCACACATGATCTTCTTAAACGATTTCATTTATGAAAATATTAGGTTGAAATCAATCTCATACCTTGAACATTTTGTCTATGCAGGTACAAGTGCACAATTTGTATCACATGCCTGAGTTGAACTAGTGAGGAGATGAGCATGCCATGCTACATAATAAGTTTTAGAGTTGGGAGATGTACATAGTGAGTGAAGATCCTATTTGAATACTAAGAGGGGGGGGGTGTGAATTAGTATTATGCAATTTATTACCACTTTAAACTAGATTATATAATCATTAAAAATTCATGCCTTCATTTGAAATTTCATGAACATGTAACCGTGAGGAATATCACATTGAATAACAATATGCATAGTACACCAGAATTCATGTGGAAACCCAAATGGGAAAAAACCATGAAATGCTTTGTTATATATCAAAATAATACATTCATAGGAAGCACCAACTTCCAAATTCCCCAAAACCAACTAGAAGGAGGCTCCAACCCCCTGTTTATATGCTCCAACATGAAGGAAACTACAACTCCCTAAATTCTCTAGCTACAACTATAAGGAGGCTCCAACCCCCTAGTTTACAGGCTCCAAAATGAAGGAAGCTACAACTCCCTGAATTTTCTAGCTACAAATAGAAGGAGGCTACGACCCCCTTTCCTTTCCCCATCCTAATTCCTTGAAATATAAGTGTAGACTCCACCTATCACTTCCATTGATACCGCCAATGTCACTAATACGCCAATTTGTCATCCAAGCTATCACTGTCCCTGTCATTGCCACTATTTCATCAACCTGTAACTGATCATGAAACTGTCAACCTGTCACTGTTCTTGTGACTGTCCCGATCACTGTCTCATCAACTTGTAACTGATCATCAACTTGTCAACCTATCACTATTCATGTCACTGTCTCCGTCACTATCACTGATACTGATATATCAACTAGATCCACTCACATAGATCACATCAAGAAAATTCCAAGCATCAAGTATCCAAACAATGTGGCTCAAGCATGTATCATACCATGTACCATAAGATATGTCTCAAGTATATGCTAATATTACAAATATGTGCCTCTAACAATGAACCATAATGTTAGGGACCTAACCCCTCAAATAGGTAGAAAAATGTATTCTGATGTAATAAAGGTCAATATTAATAAGGCTTTGCAATAAAGTAGGATAAGTCGAATGTAAGAAGACCTAATAGAAGCTTCCGCTTCTAGAAGGATCTTCCTCTAGATGGTTCTATTGATAGACATATTTTTTTGTAAATAGGAGTCAAGGGTATGAGAACCCTAGCTTGGATATTATTGTAATAGAGCTCTGCTCGATTGGAGTTTCCCCCCTCGTAGAGGAAAGTGAACATTGATCTCAATAATCAAAGTGCTCTTTCTGGTGTTATTTTGTTATCATTTTAGTATCATTGTGGTGTTATTCTGTTTATATTGTTGTTCATCTTCCATTTCTAGCATTTTATTTCTATTCTACATACGTTTTAGATCTAGCATATTACAAGTGGTATCAGAGCACTTTCCTCAGTAGAAAATTGTGGGTTAATTTTTTTTCCAGCGTAGAGACGTATTCCAATGCCTTTAATCTACAGAGATTTGTTGTTATGTGCATAAACCTGTGGTTGAGGGATTCATACATGCAGGAAATACAAGTGGTTCTTAAGCGCACATTTGTTGGCCACCCTTGTAACCCCTGTTGTTACCCCTTCGAGTGGTAGGGCATCAAACATCACTTGTATACATATCGACCTAGATTTCCTAAATCCCTCTTTAGATAAACTGATCGGTCACTTGACTGCTATAGTTCCACCGAGAAAAACACTCAGGAAGATACTCTTTAGTACTTGGGTAGTCGGGTAGTACAACTAAGGGCACGGTCTAGCCTCCTTAGTTAGTGCCCTGAGATATTGGGCTAAGTACTACTGTTGGAAACCACACGTATATTAGAGAGCTATAACACAGGGAAAACCCTTGTCTGTAGAACCCTTGAATACCTAACCATTGGGGACAGAAACAAAAATAAAACAGACAATATCTATTGCTGTGAAACTGTGTTCGAGTTCCCAAATCACTACACATTTATTCCTGGTTAAGAATTTGGTCATTTCATCACTGCAATATTCTTCAGACCGGAGTATAACTCCGCAGGTGTAAAAAAAAAAAAAATGTCTGGAAATTTTTGCACCATTATTTGAGACCTATTAAATTGGATTTATCTCTTCACCCTTATCACATTCATACCTATCATTTTTCAGCAAAATTTTTGACCCACCCGCCCCTTTTCGATTCCCTCGTCATCATGGCCCATACCCATAGCTAAGACTTGGAAGCTCGTTTCAATACCTTGCAATCTAATTTCACAGAAACCCAAAAAGAAGTGAAATAACTCAGTGCTAATGTTGCCACAATCAATACAAACATGTAGTCCTCCATCACTACCTCAATCGAGGAACTCAAACAAGACATGACTACCCAGCTTGAATCTGTCATTTTGATGATCTGCACCAAACTGCATATCCCTGCAGATACCCCTTTATCTGACCCACCTTTTCATATGGAAGATGACACTTCCTCTCATTTCCATAATTTTCTACCCCATCACTTTCAGTGTGACCTACACCTTCCATGGGTGGATGTGACCAAATTTGATGGCTCAGATCCCACTAGTTGGGTAACTCAAATGGAACATTATTTCTCTTTGTACAGAATTACAGATGACTTGGCCAAACTCTGATATGGTGTTCTCCATATAGATCAAGAATGTTGGCAATGTTGGCAAGGGAGAAAAAATTCCCATCAAGGGTATGTTCCTTGGACACACTTTGTTGTAGATATTTATGAACGCTTTGACACCAAAACCAACCATTTAGGATGTTTAACAAAATTGAAACAATCTGGCACAGTGGAAGACTTTATATCTGCTTTTGAGCGACTGAATTTTCATATAGAGGGCATGTCTGATGCTTTTTTCCGAGAATGTTTTATCAGTGGCCTCAAGGATGAGATTTGTGCCCATGTCCCCATGGCTCAACCTCAGAGTTGGGTGGAGGATACTAAACGAGCTAAGGAAGCACAATAGGATGTCTCTTATCAAAACCGGAAACCCCCCTTTATTCCTCGCACTAAACAAGTAAATCCCACTCCTCCTTCCACTCCATTAAAGATCCAAAAATTGACCAGGGCTGAAATGGTTGAACGCCAACTCAAAGGCCTTTGCTATAATTGTGATGACAAATATTTTCCGGGCCACAAGTGTAAGGAACAAAATATTTTTATGGCCATCTCAGAGGATGTTTCAGAAGAGGATGTTGAATCTCCCCTCGTGTATGAGTCACCTGAACCCATATACATAACCCCTCCCTCAGACCCTCCCAAAGTTGAACTGGTAATTTCCCTAAATACTCTCACTGGTTTCTTTGCTCCCCAAACCCTCAAGCTATTTGGTTACATCAAGCATAGGAAGGTCATAATCCTTGTTGATAGTGGAATCACCCATAATTTTATTCATTGCCACATTTCCCAAGAAACTCATTGCTATATCCATGCAGTCAATAATTTCCAAATCATGATTGCCAATGGCGGCTCCATGAAATGTGGAGGGCGTTGTGAAAATGTGCGTCTCCAAATTGGTGACTACCACTTGAAATCTCATATGTTTTCTATCGACATGGGTGATTGTGACATTTTGTTGGGTGAAAATTGGCTAAGAACTTTGGGTCCCATTCTCATGGATTTCAAGGAATTAACCATGCAATTTTACCAAGATGTCCAAAAATATAAGTTCCAAGGCATCACTGCCAGTTCACCTAAGATCATTAGTTCCCATCGCATGGAAAATTTGCTCGAAAAAGGGTCATTCTGGCGTTATTTCCCAACTCCATGCCATATAGGCAACTGAGACACCCTTTGTGTTGCAAGACCTCCAATCCATCCTCTATAAACATCAGTTGGTATTTTCCACTCCCCAGGGACTCCCACCTTCCCATGGTGTTCATGATCATTCCATTCTCTTTAAACCAGGAAGCCTTCCTCACAATATCTTCCCTATCATCACCCCTTTTCCACAAAAAATGAAATTGAGAAAATGGTTCAAGAACTGCTTAACACAGGTGTTATCCACCCTAGTACGATCCCCTACTCTTCTCCTGTGGTCATGGTTCTGAATAAAGAAGGTTCTTGGCACATGTGTTCTGACTTCCGTGCCCTCAAAAAACTCACCATAAAAGACAAATTTTCCATTCCTGTAATTGATGACCTCTTAGATGAATTGAGTGGCGCCCAGTTCTTTACTAAACTTGATCTTCATTTTGGCTACCACCAAATATGTATGAAAGAGGAAGACATTCCTAAGATTTCCTTTAGAACTCATGAGGGCCCCTATGAGTTTTTGGTCATGCCCTTTGGCTGGTGTAATGCCCCCTCCACCTTCCAAAGCCTCATGAATCATGTCTTTCACCCTTTTCTCCATCTTTTTGTCTTATTTTTGTTTGATGATATCCTAATCTATAGAAAAACTTGGACATACCATCTTGCTCATGTGGACCGCATTCTCCATCTACTCTCTCATCACCAACTTTTCCTGAAACAATCTAAATGTGATTTTGGCGCCTCAGAAGTCGAGTACTTGGGTCATCTTGTTGGTAAGAACGACATCAGGGTGGATCCTAAAAATATTGAAGCTATACAAGACTAGCCTCACCCAAATACTCTCAAAAGATTAAGAGGATTTATGGGCTTAACAGGTTATTATCGCAAGTTTGTTAAGAATTATGGAAATATTGCGACACCTCACACCGTACTCCTTAAAATTAATTATTTCACTTGGACTCCAACAACTGCTCAGGATTTTCAAACCTTGAATATGGCCATGTGAACCACTAAAATCCTAGCCCCTACTAATTTCACAAAGACCTTTGTCTTGGAAAGTGATGCTTCAAGGAAAGGTATTGGTGTTGTCCTTATGCAAGAGGGTCGGCCTTTGGCCTTTACCAACAAACAACTGTCTCAACAAAATTTGGGCAAATCAATCTATGAAAAGGAAATGTTGGCTATTCTGCATGCCATTGATTTGTAGTGCCCTTATCTATTGGGACAATGCTTCCAAATTAAGACATATCATCAAAGACTCAAGTATTTTTTGAAACAATGCATTTCATCCCTAGAGAAACAAAAATGGGTGACCAATCTCTTTGGATATGATTATGAGATCATTTACAATAAAGGCAAAGACAATGTGGTTGCAGATGCACTTTCCCAAAAATATGAAGATGAAGGCTCCCTTTTTTCTCTCTCCTTCATTGTACCAGATTGGCTCCAAGCCATTTGCGAGGAATGACTACATGATCCCAAAAGTTCGCATCTGATATAAAAATTGCAGTCCAATTCTCTAGTTTCCATAGGGTACTCTTGGCTCCATGACGAGCTTCGATACAAAGTCCATTTGTATTTAAGTAAATAGTCAAAAGTTAAATCCATGGTGCTTTTTGAGATTCATGCTACACCCACAGTTGGGCACTTCAGGTTTACAAAAACCTATGACAGGGTCAAACGTTCTTTTTTTTGGGATGGTATGAAACAACACATTCGTAATTTTGTGGCTGAATGTGATGTGTGTCAATGAAACAAGGGAGAAATAGTCAAATCTTCTGGCACACTTCAACCTCTTCCGATTCCACCTGCTATTTGGAGGGATATCTCTATGGATTTTATTACAAGATTACCTAAATTGAGCAATAAATCAGTCATCATGGTGGTAGTTGATCGCCTTTCCAAGTATGCTCATTTATGTTCTCTTCAACACCCATTTACAACATCCAAAGTGGCTCAACTTTTCATGGATCAGGTCTTCAAGCTTCATGGCATGCCACATTCTATTGTTTCTGACCACGACCCATTTTTCACCAACAATTTTTGGCAAGAACTATTCAAGATACAAGGCACCCAATTGCATCTCAGCGTAGCTTATCATCCCCAGACGGATGGTCTAACTGAAGTTGTCAGCAAGTTTTTGGAAACATATTTGAGGTGTTTTGCATTGGAAAAGAAAAATTAGTGGGCTCAATGGTTACCCCTAGCTGAATGGTGGTACAACACTTCATACCTTACAACTACCCGCATGACTCCTTTTGAAGCGGTGTATGGACAAAATCCACCACTAGTTCTCTCATATTTACCAGGTGTCTCAAAGGTCCAAGAGGTTGACCAAACACTTACATTTCAAGAGGCTATTCATCGTACCCTCAAAGAGAATTTTTTCATGGCCTAGAATCGCATGAAGTAATAAGTAGATCAATGTCGCTTTGAACGTCATTTTGCAGAAGGGGATCAAATGTTTCTTCGATTGTAACCTTACAAGCAAACTTCCCTCAAGGCCGACCATTGTTAGAAGCTAGCACCCAAATGTTATGGTCCTTATACAGTTCTCAAGCATGTGGGACAGGTGGCCTATCAGTTAGCTTTGCCTAGTCATTCTAAGCTACATCCTAACTTTCATGTTTCATGCTTAAAGAAGGTGATTGGAACTAAGTGCCAAACTCAAATGAAACTTCCCGAGTTGGACGAAGAAGACTCCATTTGGCTACAAACACAAGCAATTTTGGAGCAGCGTGAGCGTTGTCTGCATCAAGGAACCATCAAGGAAGTGCTATTCCAGTGGAAAGATACAACTCCAACAGATGCCACTTGGGAACCAAATACCATTCTGTAGCAATTTTCACATCTCAAGCCTTGAGGACAAGGCTATTTTTAAGGGGGAGGACATGTTAGGGACCTAACCCCTCACATAGGTAGAACAATGTATTCCAATGTAATAAAGGTCAATATTAATAAGGCCTTGCAATAAAGTAAAATAAGTCGAATGTAAGAAGACGTAATAGAAGCTTCCACTTCTAGAAGGATCTTCCTCTAGATGGTTCTATTGATAGACATATTTAGTATAAATATGAGTCGAGGGTATGAGAACCCTATATTGGATATTATTGTAATAGAGCTCTTCTCGACTGGAGGTTGCCCCCTCGAAGAGGCAAGTGAACATTTATCTCAGTAATTGAAGTGCTCTTTCTGGTGTTATTCTGTTATCATTTCAATATCATTGTGGTGTTATTTTGGTTATATTGTTGTTCATCTGCCATTTCTAACATTTTATTTATGTTCTGCATACTTTTTAGATCTGTCATATTACACATAACATCCATAAACCAAGAACCAAGGATATGTCTCAAGAATGTATCAATATCACCAAGACATGAACCTCAACCATATGTAACCATATACCAAAAGGCCTCCAAGACATGCCTTAATCATGTTCCATAACATCCATGATAAACACATAAAATACATACCTTTACTCATGAAGAAGACCTGGAGCATATAATTTCAGACCAACATACCAACCTAGTGCATACCATCTTTATAAAACAAAATATAACATCTTCTTCAAGACCTTTTCACACATCCACGACTTATACACTATCAATCCATGGATGTCCGCACCTTGCTCCACTACGATCTGTGGATGTTCACGCCTTCCTCCACTGCGATCTGTGGATAACCTCAGAAAAATACTATCATGACTTCTCTCTGTTGCAAAATTTTCCCTTCGCTTCCCTTCGCTACCTCATATATGCTACGCAAATATTTACCAAAATATCACTTGAAGGATAGATAATCATTGAGCTTGTGTGTGTCCTTATGAGAGAATTCTTGTGGTGTATTTATACTTTTACAAAGTGACTTTTTTCCTTAATTTTAGGACTAACCTAACTTTCTTGTTATAATCACTTTACATTTTAATTAATGACTTGTAACTATTTAGGGGATTCTTAACCATTTTTTGGGGCTTCCAACTTCATGAGGTTATAACTCCTCAACCGTGAGGAACAACGTGGCATACCACCTACCATTGGAAACAACACGATAAGGAATATCCATCCATGAGGATTTTGTATGTATTTGAAATGTTCTTCAACCTCATTTCCCTGAGTCAACTTTGGGCCTCATGACCACACCTATGGATTTCTTGTATACTTGTTCAAAGCGTCTTCCTGTGAGGTCCATGCTTAAAGCTATGCCATAAGGAGACCACTTTGGAGACTTATTCAATTATACCCATTACTTCTAGAGGTTTGTAGACTTCCTCTAATGTTGACATCAATGAAAATCAATTTTTCAAGAACGTCCCCTTTTGGCATTGATGGCAACACTCATGCTCCTCATGGGACCAATGCTCCCCATGTATGCATGCTTTTGTTCTTCCTCCCCCTTTGACATCAATGGAAAAGGGTAACTCTCCATGACAATATGATTTTTAACTTTATCTCCCACTTTTGTTCTTTCTCTCTTCTGGTGCAATTTGTCCATTGGTGCTTCCTGATGATGTAAAGAATTGACATATAAAAAACATTCATACTAAAATTCCTTGATCATCTCTTCATAGGTGATTTTTCTTCCCTTGTCTTCTTTTCAATAATATTGTGGAAATCACTGTGGAGTAGAAACTATTCCAAGTTTTTGTCGAAGATACTCAAATGTATTTCTTGGAAGAGGTTTAGTGAAGATGTATGCAATTTGTTCCTTTGTCCCAATGTACTCTAACTTGATATTCTTTTATGTAACTTGTTCATGTAGAAAGTGAAACTTGATCATGATATGTTTGTTCTTGGAATGCATCACTAGATTCTTGAGTTACTTATTTCATTAGTATTATCACCAAATATCGAAATAGGCTCAGCATACTTCACTTGTATATCTTGAAGGGTTTGATTCATTCAGAGAACCTGAGTACAACATGATGTTCCTGCAATATATTATGATTCTACAGTGGATAATGACATCGAGGACTAATTCTTACTTAACCAAGATACCAGAAAATCACCCAAACAGAAGGCTGCTTCGCTAGTACTTCTTCGATCATCAATGATTCCTACCCAATCCGCATCTGCATATGTAACCATAGTCAACTCATTCCCTTTTGGATACCATGATCCAAATTTTTTTGTTCCTTTAAGATATATGAAGATCCTCTTTACTGTCAACACATGAGTTTCCTTCGGTGCTACTTGAAATCTTGCAACCTTTCCAACTGCTTGCATTACATATGGTCTTGAGGCTGTCACATATAGTAGGATACGAATCATCGATCTATAGAGTCTTTGATATTCTTCCTTATATTTATCGTCTTTTCTAAACTTTCAATTGGTCATCATAGGAGTACTTACTGGTTTGCAATCTTTCATTCCAAACTTCTTCAACATTTCTTTGATGTACTTGGTTTGGGAAATGAAAATGCCTTCATCTAGATGAGATATCTGAAGTCCCAAGAAGAATGTCAATTCACAAAGTAGTGACATATCAAACTCATTCTACATATCTTGGGTAAACTTCTTACTCATCCTATCATCATCACTTCCAAATATAATGGCATCCACATATACCTGAATGATAAGTATGTTGTTCCTATCAACCTTTACATAAATATTGTTATCTGCATTACCCTTTCTGAATCATTTTTGATGCAAATACTTGTCCAATCTTGAATACCAGGCTCTAGGGGATTGATTGAGTCCATACAAATCTTTCTTCAATATACAAACATAATATTTCCTTTCTAACAATAGGTATCCTTCTGTTTGTTTGAAGTAGACTTCTTCTTCTAATTCACCATTTGGAAATGCTGATTTTAAATCCATATGATATACTTTGATTTTCTTGGAACATGCATAAGCCAGGATCAGTCTGATTGCTTCCATTCTTGAAACAAGGGAAATTTTTTCTTCAAAATATACTCCAACTTGAGAATATCCTTTGCATACTAACCTTTCCTTGTTTCTAGTTACCTGCCCATCTTAATTTAGTTTGTTTCTGAACACCCATTTTGTACAAATCACATTTTTGTTTTTTGATCTTGGAACTAGTTCCCATGTTTCATTCTTTTCTATTTGATTTAATTCTTCTTCCATGGCCTTGACCCAATGTTCATCATGACTGACTTCCTCAAAGATGTTGGGTTCAACTGTGGATAGTAGTGCAAGGTGTCTCTACCATAGTGTATGTAACCTTTTACTTCCCCTGGTTTCTATCTCCAATAATCTGTTATGGTGGATGATTCTTTTGAATCTGGTGACTAGGTATCTTAGAAGGTATCTGAAAGTCTTGCTAATCATTTTTTTCTTGTTCTGCTTCTAGTTGTTCTTCTACTTCTTCTTGTACCTCTTCTTCTTTTAGTTCTTCTTCTTCTTCTTGTACCTCTTCTTCTTTTAGTTCTTCTTCTACTACCTTCTCTTTAGAATTTTTGCTAATTTCTTCTTTGATATTCAAAACATCTTCTTCATCAATCTTTACATTTATACTTTCCACTATATTGTTGAGTCTGAGATTGTAACATTTGTACACCTTGATTTTTCTTGAGTATCTAACCAATATGACTTTATCAACTCGAGAATCGAATTTTCCAATTCTGTCATCTTCTCTTTTTATGTAGCATTTGCTTCCAAATACTCTGAAATGCTTGACATTTGTTGGTCTTCCCTTTCATAACTCATATGGATTTTTGTCACTATTACTTTTGAGCATCCCTTGGTTCAAGATATGAATGACCGTGTGCATTTATTGTACCCAAAATACATTGCTCAACTTCAAATATTTCAACATGGTTCTATCCATCTCTTTTACTATTATGTTCTTCCTTTCAATGACTCCATTTTGCTGAGGTGTCCTAGCTGCTGAAAAATGCCTCTTTATTCCACTTTTTTCACATAAATCCATGAATTATTTTGATATGAATTCACCTCCATTGTATGATATTACGCACTTAATTCTTGAATCCATTTCATTTTCAACCATCTCTTATAATATTTTGAAATGTTCGAATGCCTCTAATTTCTTGTTGAGAAAACAAACTGCAGTCATTCTTGTATAATCATCAACAAGTAGCATGAAGTACTGTTCACCATTTAGTCCTTTGGTTCTCATTGGTCCACATAGATCAATATGAACAATTTCCAATTTCTTTGTTGTAGAGTATTTCTTTTATCTGAATTCAGTTCTTGTTTTCTTTCCATGTAGGAAATGCTTGCACATACTACTGGCTGATTTTGAAATTTCACGCATTTCTCTTATTGCTTCCTTTCTGCTATTTTTGACTAGATTTTCATATTTCATGTGTCCCATTATTTTGTGCCAAAGACAACTTACATTTTCCTTTCCCAAGAAACATCTTTATTTTCCAATCTCATTTAAGATGTATATGTTGTTTGGAGTTCTTACAACCATAGCCACCAATTTTCCTGATCCTTGTTTCCTTATCTCACATTTCTATGAGTAAAATATAAGTCTATGTCCCTGGTCACACATTTGACTCACACTTAGCAGATTATGCTTCATGTTTTCGACAAGTAGAAAATTTTCTGCCTTGGCATCCTTACTTCCAAGCTTGATTGTGCCTTTCCCTATAATGCTGGTTGAGTTGTCATTTCCAAATGAAACTAATCCATCTCTTTCTTTCTTAAGAGTTATAAATCTGTTCTTGTCACCTTCCATATGCTTTGAACAACCATTGTCAATGTACCAATCACTTCTTTTGCTTTGGGCTTGTAGAACAAGGGAAAATTCTTCAACATTTAGTTTATCCTACTTCCTTGATGGTCCTTTTTGATGATTGTTGAAGTTATGATTTGGTTCCTTTGGAGGATCTGTCAATCTGCAATCTTTGGCCATGTGTCCAAAATTGTTGAACTTATAACATTCTAGTTCATCTTTTAATGAGCCAAAATTGTTATAGTTTCCGTTACACGCTTCATGAGGCTTTTTGAGATGATTAATTCTAGAGTGGAATTCGTAGTTGTCTCTGTTCTTGGCATAAGCTTTTCATTTTATAGCTTTGTGCCCAAAATTGTTACAAAAAAAGCATGAACCAAGAAAGATAGTTTGATAACTAAGATATCTTTTGAATGGTACTGTTCTTCTATAGTTTTCTTCCTAATTTCTTTCCATGGGTGGATGTTGATTCAAAATCCTATGTCTTCTAGATAGTGCCATCCTTTTGTAATTTTCTTCTTGAGTTCTTTCAACTTATCAATTTTTCTCATTTGAAGGCCTGCATTCTTCCTTCTTGATGAATCCTCTAGTGACTTTTGCATAAGTCTTTTGTTCTGCTTCTTATTATGTAGTCATAGAGCTCAAAACCTTCTATGTATAGGTTTGGTTGTATCCCAGTCTAGACTTGTCATGATATGGCCTTTGAGCGATGTTGATTTCATCTATTATTTTGGCATTGATATCTTGCACGCCTCTTTTATGAATTTCCTTCCTTAGTGGAGCTATTTTTGTTTCCATGCTTTCCATTTTTTTTCTTTTTCTTCCAGCTGGCTTCTGAGTATTTCTTCAATCCTTCTGGCTTCTTCAACTTGGAATTTTAGATTCATAATCATCTGCTGATCTTCCTTAGATTTAGGATTTTTATAACTCTCTCTTAGATTGAGTAACTCTTCCTTGAGTGATTTATTTTTCTTCCTTTATTTCTTTAGATCACTTAAGGCACTAATTAGTTCATATTCAAGATATACCTCACCTTCCTCTTCATAATATTCTTCATCATTTTCAAAATCCACAAAGAGTACATTTTCCGAGTCACTCTTGCTATCATCATCCTCATCTGATGAGGAACTATCCTCCTTTGAGTAGAGATTTTTCTTGAAGAATTTATTTTTGTTTCTTCTCTTGTCTTGCTTTTTATATTTCTTTTCTTTCTTGGGAGATTCTTCTTCATCACTATATGACTTCTTAGCATAAGGACATTTAGAAGAAAAATGACCAATTTTACCACAATTAAAATATTTTAAGGGACGCATACCTTTGTACTTGTCGGTTCCTCTCTTCAACTTCCATACAGAGTTTTCCATTTCTTCATCTTCATTTGACTCATCATTGCAGTTGCAATCTGGATTTGAATTTTTCTTGTTCTTCTTCTTTGTTTTATTGGATGCTTTGAAATCCACTTCCTCATTGGATGGATTCTCTTTCTCCATTCTCATTTCATAAACTATAAGGATTCCATGTAACTCATCCATGCTCAAAGTAGAAATATTTTCTCTTTCTTCTAGGGATGAAATCTTAGAGTCAAATATCATTGGGAGAGACCTTATTACCTTTTGAACAATTACTAGTTCTTTGATTTCTTCTCCTAATCCCTTCATGGCATTTACTATTTCATCATCGTAGAAATTAAGCCATAATGTTTTCATCTTCCTTCATTTTTAGCTGTTCAAATTGACCTCTATAAGTTTGAATCTTGGCCCCTTTGACTTTGGCATATCCTTCATAGATATTTTGAAGTTTGTCCCAAATATATTTTGCAGAGTCACAATGCATAACTTTGACATATACTGATTCATCAAGACCATTCAAAATGGCATTCTTATGCCTCGAATTGTTTTCACTGAGTTTATTTCCATCTCTATCTATTGGAGGAGTGGTAGGTTTTGTGTATTCATCTACTACTGCTTGTCAGACATCAAATCACTATGCTTGTACATCTATTTTCATTAGTCTTCTCCAGAAGGCATAGTTCTATCCATTAAAATATGGTACTCTAATCTTAGCATACTCAATGATCTTCCATCCAGTGATTAAACTATTTTTCGAAGAACCTTCTCTGATACCAATTCTTGGAATATTGAGGGGGGTGAATTAATATTATGAAATTTATTACCACTTTCAACCAAATTATATAATCATTAAAAATTCATGCCTTCATTTAACATTTCATGAAAATGTAACCATGAGAAATATCACATTGAATAACTATGTGCACATTACACCAAAATTTACGTGGAAACCCCAAATGGGATAAAACCATGAAATGATTTCTTATATATAAAAATAATACATTCATAGGAAACACCAACTTTCAAACTCTCCAGCACAAATTGGAAGGAGGATCCAACCCCCTATTTATAGACTCCAACCTGAAGGAATCTACAATGCCCTGAATCCTCTAACTACATCTGGAAGGAGGCTCCAACTCCCTAGTTTAAAGGCTCCAACTTGAAGGAAGCTACAACTTCCTGAATTTTCCAACTACAATTGGAAGGAGGCTATGACCCCCTTTCCTTGCCCCATCCTACCACCCTGAAATATACGTGTAGAATCTACCTGTCACTACCACTGATACTGCCATTGTCATTGATACATTAATCTATCATCTAACCTGTCATTGTCCTTGTCATTGTCACTGTTTCATCAACCTGTAACTGATCATCAACCTGTCAATGTTCCTGTCACTATCTCTGTCACTATCTCATCAACCTGTAACTGATCATCAAACTTTCAAACTGTCATTGTTCTTATCACTGTCCCTATCATTGTCTCTGTCACTATCACTAATACTGATACATCAACTATATCTACTCACATAGATCACATAAATCATATTCCAAGCATAAAGTATCCAAATAATTTGCCTCAAGCATGTATCATACCATGTACCATAAGATATGCCTCAAGTATATGCTAATATCACAAATATGTTCCTCTAACAATGAACCATGACATATTTCATAAACCAAGTACCAAGGATATGTCTCAAGCATGTATCAATATCACCAAGACATAAACCTCAACCATATGTAACCATGTACCAAAAGGCCTCCAAGACATGCCTTAAGCATGTGGCATACCATCTATGATAAACACATAAATGACATACCTTTACTCATGAAGAAGACCTGAAGCATATAATATCATACCAATAGACCAACCTAGTGCATATCATCTTCAATAAACAAAATATAGCATCTTCTTCAAGACCTTTTCACAGATCCACGACTTGTACATTATCAACCCGCGTATGTTCGCAACTTGCTCCACTACGACACACAGATAACCTCAGAAAGCTACTAGCATCACTTCTCGCTCTTGCATACTTTTCTCTTCGCTTCCCTTTGCTACCTTAGATATGCTACAAAAATATTTACCAAAAGATCACTTGAAAAATAGATAATCATTGAGTTTGTGTGTGTCCTAATGAGAGACTTATTGTGATGTATTTATACTTTTACAAAGTGAATTCTTTCCTTAAATTTAGGACCAATCTATAATTTCTTGTTACAACTATTTTTCCCTTTAATTAATGAATCATAACTGTTTAGGGGCTTCTTAACCATTTTTCAGGGCTTCCAACTTCATGAGGTCATAACTCCTCAACCGTGAGGAACCACGTGGCATACCACCTATCGTTGGAAACAACATGAAGAAATCCATCCATGAGGGTTTTGTATATATTTGAAATATTATTCAACTTCATTTTCCTCAGTCAACTTCGGCCCTCATGACCACACTTCCATATTTATATACAAATATTTAGTTTTTTAAATATGTTAAATAATTAAGTAATTATTACTAACTCCATATATTTCTATCTCCAT
>ML797605.1:0-24555 GCA_009831015.1 Picea engelmannii | reverse complement strand
TATATATATATATATATGAGTTTACATAAATTTTGGTTATTTTATTACTATTTTTATGCCCCTAATAACAACATAAGTGATTTCCAAATGACCTATTTTTCTTTATAATATTTTAATATTTATGTGGAAGGCATGTATATTTGAAGAATTTTTGTGATTTTATTATTATCGAAGGCGTTATATAAGGGGAGGTTATTCAAATTGTCGACAACCTATTAACAAATGACACATACATATCCATAACAAATCAACAAATTCCACTGCCACTTGTGTTTGTCCAATGTCAATCCACTTGTGTTACGTGTGAATTCTCATTTTGGGAGCATCCTCTTTACACCGCTTGTCCTTTTATGCTTATAGCGGTGGGTTGAGCGAAATAAAAATCTATCATGCCGAGTGAATTCCAATCACATGAGCCAACATGCTGTAACCAATAACTGATCGAATGGGATGGCTTACGAGGATATAATGTTCATAATGATAGAGATTCTGGGTGGGCATTAAATTCCTCACCGATCAAATTTCACCATATAAACTCATCCATTCCATGTTTGAGAAAACAATTCGGCTGTTTGAAAGTGAATTAGAGAGCAATATAGATTTGGCCAAGTAAATCGGTTTGCATCCTCTGTCTATGGAAACAATGGAAAGATTAGGACTCCTTTTGGGTTCACTCAGCTTGTTCTTCTTCTTCTGTTGTGCACAAGAAATTGCGGGAATGAAGGAAAATTACTAGTCAACGTCGTGTCGGAGAGAAAAGGACATAGTGAAGGATCAGGTATACAATCTCTATGAGGAGCATGAAATTCAAGATTAGGCCTCCTTTTGGGTTCATTCAGCTTGTTCTTCTTCTTCTGTTGTGCACAACAAATTTCGGGACTGAAGGAAAATTACTATTCAACGTCGTGCTGGAGAGAAAAGGACATAGTCAAGGAGCAGGTCTACAATATTTATGAGGAGAATGAAAACACTTTCATTTCATGGATTAGACTCATCTTCCACACCTTCATAGTCTAGGTACCCCATTTATAATTTCTTAATATCAAAGATCTTTGATAAAATTCAATGTAAATTCTAACAAGACCAAGTTCACATACCAATTAGGTAAATTGACTTGACAAAATAAAAGGCTACGAAATCAGGTAGATCACTAACCATCCCATATGTTGAGTATTTATGAGAAAAAAGGGGCTTACTTCACGGAACTAAACTTATTTATGGATGTATAGAAATCTGATAGCCCTGATTCAAAACTTGCACATAAAGATAAACAATGTTGATCTCGAAGTTAATCCAGCTGATCATGCTACCCTAACCAAACTTAATCCCAATTTGTTATTCAGTATACCCTAAATACTTCGCTGAAGGATTCAAAACCCATAAAACCTATTATCAATTACAACACCCTGATAGTGAATTATCAACTCATAATATAATTCATTGGGTTTTGTAGTCAATGGGCAATAATAATAATCAGTTCTTGAACTATGTCATGTGTCTTCATTTTAACATTTTTTTTTGTTGAATTCTTGGAAATAAGAAGAAACAAGAAACATGGGCGTTGTGAGTAGAATGAGTACATCTTATTGATGATTCTATGTTTGCATTCTTTGCTTCTCAAGTGGTTGTAGTTATCCATGGTTGTTAGGGACCTAACCCCTCATGTAGGTAGTGTTGATATTATGGTAACTGTGGGAGGTATTTACCTTCACATGTAACCCTGTCGAGAATATAATATTCCAGGAAGTAAGAAGTAACCCTAAAGTGTTAAACATAACCCTAGAAGACAAGTCGACTCAAGGAAATAATTAATTTTAAGTATCTAGTCTCTAGAATGAGAAGTCGGTCCGGACAACTCAGGAAACAATATAAATACTAGTATCCATACCTCATTTTGTACACACCACTTAGAATTTCAGTTGGGAAGAAGTGCGCACTGCAGGAACTGGGCTAGTGCGCAAGTATGGGGAACAGTTGCAACTGACAGCTGCTGCATTCTGGTTTCCTGGTTTAGGCTCAGACTTTTTGTTGGTTATGGTTGGAATTTTTGATTAGTCTTGGTTATCTTTATGCATTAGCCATGGTTGGCTATTGGTTTTCTTCCAGAATCATTCTCTGTCAAGGTTAAGGTGCTCGGGGGTGGCTTCGGCCTATGGTTGGGTGACAATATTGCTATATTTTCTATGGTTAAATGAACACATCCATTACTTTCTAATAGGTTATGGGCCCACACTATCTTCAGATAGTCTAACCACTGGAAGATAGATTGGGAGGATTTTCTCAGTTACAGTTGCAGTTGCAGCCAGTTTTTAGTGCAACAACGAAACCCTAACCCTGTTGTTGAGGCACCTTAAGTGAAGAGATTGACCTAATTTTTGGATATCCTAGTGCTCCCTAGCCTAACGCACCTCCTGGTATTATCAACAAGCCAAGACGTCAAGTTTGAGTTTTTGGTCAAAGTCAAAGGTTGACCAATTCAAAGAAGTTATGACTTACTCTTTGAAGTCAGAAAACAAGTTAGAAGGGGCTTCTAACTTCAGAGCGTGGAAGACAAGGATTGAACTCATCCTTGCCAAGAATAAGGTGTTGTACATCGTGAAAGGAAATATCATGGAACCACAGTTCGAAGAAGGAAAAGAGAAGGAAACTCATAACGTTAAAGTTATGGAGAAGTTAAAAGATAATGAAATAAATTCCATGAGTATCATAGTGGATTATATAAAATAACACTTGATACCCTACATCTCCCATTTTTACTCATCTAAGAAGGTGTATGATGCCCTAACAAACCTCTTCTCAATTAGAAACATTGGACAGGTAATGAGTATGAAGAATGAGCTCTATGACATGAAAATGAATGATGATGATAACATAACATCATACTTTGTGAGGATCTCTCAATTAAGAGATAAACTACAAGCTATTGAAGAGATCATTTCAGAGAAGGAACTATTAAATATAGTACTCAATGGTCTTCCCAAGACATGGGATGCATTTTCCACAAACATGAACACAAGGAAGGAGTATCCTACATTTGAAGAAATTTGGACTTGTTTCACACAAGAAGAATCAAGGATTAGTGCAAAGGAGAAACCCCAAAAGAAATACGATGATCAAGCCTTCACATCAAGGTTCAATAATTTCAGGAATAAAAGGAAGTTTGGCTCAAGGAAGAAGTCAAATCAAGAGAAAGATATGTCAAAAATACAATGCTTCAATTGTCGAAAATATGGTCACTACAAGAATAATTGTCCTGAGCTAAAGAAAAGGAAGGAAACACATGATGCATCAGTTTTCGAAGAAAGGAAACCCTCAAAGAAGACCAAGAAGGATAAAACATACTTCTTTTTCTAAGACAAGGTAACAATATTCTTCATAGTTCTTGTACATAGTTTCTGTACATATCTTGCATATCTATTTCTTAGAAGATAAGATGTTCAAAGAGAAACAATACCTATGGAAGAATAACAAGATAAGGATTGATATCACGATGACTCTAAGACAAGCAATACACATGGAAAGATGAAGTACATTGACAATCCTTGGTAACAATTCCCGTGGAAGCAATTACAACTGCCAAAATTAGAATCAAACTTGAAGAAACCTAGAAGAAGTAAAAATCGAAAGAAGTCAACAATCAAAGGATGAAGATAGAAGCGTGGAATATCTTAGATGGAGGGAGCCGATTATATAATTCCAAAAGAAGAGCATGCATTCATGCATGAAGCAAGTATTAGGAGGGATCTAATCCTAGATAATATGATCCATTGAAGATTATGATGTATCTATCCATGTTCCCATCAATGGTAGCAACCATGAAAAGAAACATGTGTTCAGTTTGACTTTAGAAGAAGTCTTCTTCAAAAAAAATCCTTAAAGTATCACTGGTTGTCCATCCACATCCATGATCCTATGATGAAAGGAATAAAGTTGGAAACTTCAGGGCATGGAATCTATAGAAAACTCCATGGACATTAGAGCTAAAGAGAAACATGAGGAAGAACATGAAGATTCCAAGAGAGAAAGAAAAGCCAGAAATACCAGTCATTATATCAAGAATCACAAGACTACCAACTTGGTTTGAACCCACTAGAAGAAATCAAGCAGAAGAAACAAAAATTGTGATGAAGAACAATGTATGAAGGACTTATGAATAAAAGCATTGTGATATCCATAACTAAAGGTTCTCCCATATGGAGGGAGAGGAATATGATGATAGCTTGATCCAGACATACCTCTACCCGAGACATTATATCTTGTGTAATATCCATGGGTTGGAGTTTACATCAGACGAATGTAAGAACTGTTCTCCTCAATAGAGTAATAAAAAAAAGAAGCGTATGTAGAGCAACCTTAAGGTTTTGAGGTATACCAGAAAGAGAATCTTGTATGCAGATGGAATAAGATCTTGTATGGATTCAAACAACTTGGTGCAGAGCCTCCAATTCACAACAAATGCGCGGTGAAAACTTTCTATAAAAGAGATATTGTATCATAATGGCTACTCATAAGTCCAGGATGATGGTTTGATAATCCATGAAAAACTTTCATGATGACAGAAGAAGTACCACTTGTATATGTTCCATTTTGAGCCTTTCCATGATGTTATGAGCTAGCAGGAAACAAAAGAGTTGAATCCAACTATGATATACTATAATGATCATAGATATATGAAGCCTTCAAAGAAAACTAGTGTTCTAGAAAGATTAAAGTACATTGAAATCGAGCATTACATTCTTCGTGATGAAGTCCAAAAAATAAAAGTGATTCTCCAATATCTGTCTCCACAGATGAGCATATAGCAGACATTTTGGTAAATCTCGTGTCCAAGATGAAAGAGTTTGCGTACTCAAGAAACAAGTTGAATATCATGGAGAATACTTCCTTATTAAAAGGGAAGAGATGCCTCTCAGGTTGGGAGGGAGAACTGATGTGTTATTGATTTATGGATAGTCATTTTTCAAGTTTTAAAAATGGTCCAGGATGAGCAGTTCCTTTCCAGTTTGGAAAGTGGTTTGATGTTTCTAATGGACATTCATTTTCCAGTTCAGAAAATGGTCCGGATCAAACAGTCATTTTCATAATGAAAATGGTTCGATGGACTTTTGATGTACCATAGACAACTATTCCCCTTGTGGCCAGTGTGGGGGAATAGTATAGGAAAATCTCTATTCTTGGCAGTCACTCTCAATAGTGGTCAAGAAGACTGGTTCGGCTTGCTAGACAATCATTCTTTTGAAGCTCACAGTTGTGAGTAGTTTCGAAGAATGGTCTGTTTTGGAGGTTGGTGTAGGACAACCATTTCCTTAGGAAAGGGTCTGGACAATCAGTCCTTAGGGAAGATTCATTCTCTATAGGTGGAACTTTGTTTAGTACTAGAGGAATGGCCTAGATAGGTGAATGGTCCAGGTTAAAAAATCAGGGACATGAACTCCCTAGGGTAGACTCATTCTCTCCAGGTTGCATTTTTTTTAGTGCCGGAGGAATGGCCCATATAGGTGAATGGTCCAGGCTCAGAAATCAAGACAATTATTCTTCCATGCTTGAGAAGAATAGTCCAGTAGCTCATGACTGATGTTTTATCTTCTAAGGCCAAATGCTATTCCAGATCTCACAAATGTGAGTGGAATAATGGCCTACATGATTCAATTTATATCATGACATTGTTTTTCTATGCAGGTTGATATCAGATGATATGATTTCTATGGAGACTGTATGTCTATGGACAATAGATGTATGCTACTACAGTGGATGTGTTCCACTGGTTGTGACTATGTGTCACTAATTAAGTATTTGTGTGCTACTTGGTTTGATAGTGTACCACTGGATTGTAGTTGTCTACTACTATGGATAGACACAGTTGTGTTCTATTGAATGACATTGTTCTCATTGCCATGTAGACCGTAAATAGTGTTGAAAATGATTGTTAGCTAGATGAATTGTTAGTGTTCTTGTGGACATACATTCTCCATGAAAATAATGGTCAAGATAAAACAGATTTTTGGTGGACAAGTATTCTCTTTGAAGAGAATAGTCCATGGTGACAGTTTGTTGACATGACATGGACTAGTATTTTTCCTAAGGCACAGATTGTGGCCCGATTATAAAAATGGTTAAGGACCGATATTTTCTTAGTTATATAGGTTGAGATGGATCTCTATGACTTGATTAGAAAATATTCCTAGATTGACATTTCTATAAGAATGGTCTATGTAGTCCATGGCACAAATTTTAGCATCTGTTGGGATAGTCGTTCTTCTAGGACGTATGTACATATTAGAAGAATTGTCCTTGTATCAATCCTTGGAGTGAGGACTTATTCAACATCATCTCTGATTACTCATATGGAGTATGGTTTCTAGAGATGATGCAATTGATATTGTCATATGACACTGATAGTGATGATGGTGCTCGTCATCTAATCATGAGTTACTCTATACGACTATGAAAATGCTACTGGTTCAATGGTATGTTTGTGCTCAAGACCATTGCATTCAAATACCTCCCTAGCTAGGAGGGAGTGTTGATATTATGGTATCTCTGGGAGGTATTTACCTCCACGTGTAACCATGACGAGAATAGAATATTGCAGGAAGTAAGAAGTAACCCTAAAGTGTTGAACATAACCCTAGAAGACAAGTTGGCTCAAGGAAATAATTAATATTAAGTATTTAGTCTCAAGAATGAGAAGTCAGCCCAGACATCTCAGGAAACAATATAAATACTAGTATCCAAACCTCATTTTGTACACACTGCTCATAATTTTAGCTGGTAAGAAGTGTGCACTACAGGAACTGGGCTAGTGTGCAAGTCTGGGGAGCAGCTGCCACATTCTGGTTTCCTGGTTTAGGCTCATAATTTCTATTGATTATGGTTGGAATTTCTGATCAGTCTTGGTTATCTTTATGCATTAGCCATGGTTGGCTATTGGTTTGCTTCCGAAATCATTCTCTGTCAAGCTTAAGGTGCTCGAGGGTGGATTTGACCTATGGTTGGGTGACAATATTTTTATATTGTCTATGGTTAAATGAGCACATACATTACTTTCTAACAGGTAGAATAATATATTCCTATGTAATAAAGGTCAATATTAATAAGGCCTAGCAATAAGGAAGAATAATTCCAATGTAAGAACACCTAATAAAAGCTTCCTCTTCTAGAAGGATCTTCCTCTAGAAGTCTAATAGATCCTAAAAGCTTCTTCTTCTATGATCTTTTGATAGACATATTTAGTATAAATAGGAGTCGAGGGTATGAGAACTTTTGTCTTGGATATTATTGTAATAGAGCTCTTCTCTGCTGGAGGTTGCCCCCTCGAAGAGGCAAGTGAACATTTCTCTCAGTAATCAAAGTGCTCTTTTTGGTGTTATTCTGGTATCATTTTGGTATTATTGTGGTGTTTGTCTGGTTATATTGTTGCCCATATTCCATTTCTAGCTATTTATTTATGTTCTGCATACTTTTTTATATCTGGAATATTACAAGTGGTATTAGAGCACCTTCTTCGACAAAAAAATGTGCGTTAATTTTTTTTCAAGGTAGAGACGTATTCCAACGTCTTTAAGCTACAAAGATCTGTGGTTATATGCATAAACCCATGGTCGGGGATTCATACATGCATGAAATACAAGTGGTGCTTAAGCACACATCTGTTGGCCACCCTTGTAACCCGTGTTGGTACCCCTTCGAGTGGTAGTGCATCAGACAAAACCTATATATGGATCGAACTAGATTTCCTAAATACCTCCATAGATAAACCAATCAACCACCTGATTTCTATAGTTACACCAAGAAAAACACTCGGGAATATACTCTCTAGTACCTGGGTAGTTGGATAGTACAACTAAGGGCACATTCTAGCCTCCTTAGTTGGTGCCCTGAGATATTGGGCTGTGTACTATAGTTGGACCCCACACGTATATAAGAGAGATATAGCATAGGGAAAAACCTTGTCTGTAGAACCCTTGAATACCTAACCTTTGGGGATGAAAAAAAAAACAAAACATACAAGATTTATTGTCACGCAAATGTGTCTCCTGCATTCAAGTTTCCAAATTGATACACATTTCTTCCTAATTAAGCATTTGGGAATTTCATCAATGCAATATTCTTCAGATTAGAGTACAACTCTGTCGGTGTAAATTTTTTTTTTTTGGATCTTGTTGGAACCATTATTTGAGACCTATTCCATTGGATTTTTCTCTTCTCCCTTATCACATTCATACCTATCATTTTAAACAATTTTTTTGACCCCACCCGCCCCTTTTTGGTTCCCTCGTCATCATGGCCCATACCCGTAGCCAAGACTTGGAAGCTCACTTCAATACCTTGCAATCTAATTTCACAAAGACCCAACAAGAAGTGAGACAACTCAGTGCCAATATTGCCACCATCAATAAAAACATGCATTCCTCCATCGCTGACTCAATCGAGGAACTCAAACAAGACCTCAAAAAATAAATTACCACCCATCTTGAATCTGTCACTACGATGATCTACACCAAGTTGCATATCCCTGGTGATCCTCCATTATCAGACACACCTTTGCATACCAAAGCTGAAACTTCCTTTCATTCCCATAATTTTCAGCCCCATAACTTTCAGCGTGACGTATGCCTTTCATGTGTAGATGTGACCAAATTTGATGGCTCAGATCCCACTAGATGGGTAACTCAAAGGGAACATTATTTCTCTTTTTACAACATTACAGATGATTTGGACAAACTTTGGTATGGTGTTCTCCATCTAGATCAAGAACGTTGGAAATGGTGGCAATGGAGAAAAATTACCCGCCAAGGGTATGTTGCTTGGACACACTTTGTGGCAGAGATTTATGAACGCTTTGACACTGAAACTGACCATTTAGTCCATTTGACAAATTTGAAACAATCTGGCACAATGGAAGACTTTATAGCTGCTTTTGAGTGACTGAATTTTTGTACAGAGGGCATGTCTGATGATTTTTTCCAAGAATGTTTTATCAGTGGCCTCAAGGATGAGATTCGTTCCCATGTCCTCATGGCTCGGCCTCAGAGTTGGGTGGAAGATAAAAAAATATCTAAGAAAGCACAAAAGGTTGTCTCTTATCAAAACCGAAAACCCTCCTTTATTCCTCACACTAAACCAGTAAATCCCACTCCTCCTTCTACTCCACTAAGATCCAAAAATTGACCAGGGACGAAATGGATGAACACCAACTCAAAGGCCTTTGTTATAATTGTGATGAAAAATATTTTCCAGGACACAAGTGTAAGGAACAAAATATTTTTATGGCCATCTCGAAGAATGTTTCGGAAGAGGATGTTGAATCTCCCCTTGTGTCTGTGTCACCTGAACCCACTAACATAACCCCTCCCTCAGACTCTCCCGAAGTACAACCGGTCATTTCCCTAAATGCTCTCATTGGCTTCTCTGCTCCCCAAATCCTCAAGCTAATTGGTTACATCAAGCATAGGAAGGTCATCATTCTTGTTGATAGTGGAAGCACCCATAATTTTATTCATCACCACATTTCCCAAGAAACTAATTGATATGTCCGTGTAGTCAATAATTTCCAAATCATGATTTCCAATGGCGGGTCCATGAAATGTGGAGGGTGTTGTGAAAATGTGCATCTCCAAATTGGTGACTACCACTTGAAATCTGTTATGTTTGCTATCGGCATGGGAGATTGTGACATTGTGTTGGGTGAAAAATGGCTAAGCACTTTGAGTCCCATTCTCATGGATGTTAAGGAATTAACCATGCAATTCGACCAGGAGGGACAACAATATAAGTTCCAAAAAATCACCACCGGTTCCCCTGATATCATTTGTTCCCATTGCATGAAAAATATGCTAAAAAAGTTCATTCTAATGTTATTGCCCAACTCCATGCCATACAAGCAATTGAGACACCCTTTGTTCCGCAGGACCTCCAATCCATCCTCTCTAAACATCAACTGGTTTTTTCCACTCCCCAGGGAATCCCTCTTTCCCATGGTGTTCATGATCATTCCATTCCCCTTGTCCCAAGAATCATTCCTCCCAATATCTATCCCTATCGTCACCCCTTTTCCCCAAAAAATGAAATTGAGAAAATGGTTCAAGAATTTCTCAACGTAGGTGTTATCCACCCTAGTACGAGCCCCTACTCTTCTCCTGTGGTCATGGTCCTTAAGAAAGAAGGTTCTTGGTGCATGTGTCCTGACTTCCATGCCCTAAAAAAACTTGCCATTAAAGACAAATTTCCCATTCCTGACATTGATGACCTCTTGGATGAATTGAGTGAGTTCTAAATTGGATGAATTTAGAACTCACGAGGGCCACTATGAGTTTTTGGTCATGCCCTTTGGCTTGTGTAATGCTCCCTCCATTTTCCAAATCTTCATGAATCATGTCTTCTATCCTTTTCTCCTTCATCTTGTCTTATTTTTCTTTGATGATATCCTCATCTATATAAAAACCTGAACAAACAATCTTGCTCATGTGAATTGAGTTCTCCATCTACTCTCTCAGCACCAACTTTTCCTGAAACAATATAAATGTGCTTTTAGTGCCTCGAAAGTCGAGTACTTGGGTCATTTTGTTGGAAAGGCTGACATTAGGGTGGATCCTAAAAATATTGAAGCTATGCAACACTGGACTCACCCAAAGACTCTCAAAATATTGTGTGGATTGTTGGGCTTAACAGGTTATTATTGCAAGTTTGTTAAGAATTATGGAAAGATTGCAACACTTCTCACTGCACTCCTTAAAAATAATTCTTTCACTTGGAATCCAACAACTGCTTAGACTTTTCAAACCTTGAATATGGCCACATGCACCACTCCAGTCCTGGCCCTTCCTGATTTCACAAAGGCATTTGTCTTGGAATGTGATGCTTCTGGGAAAGGAATTGGTGATGTCCTTATGCAAGAGGGTTGACCTTTAGCCTTTACCGACAAACAAGTGTCTGAGAAAAATTTGGGAAAATCAATCTATGAAAAGGAAATGTTGGCTATTATGCATGCCATTAATATTTGGAGCCCTTATCTATTGGGGCATTGATTCCATATTAAGACATATCATCAAAACCTCAAGTATTTTCTGGAGCAACGTATTTCCTCCCCAAAGCAACAAAAATGGGTGACTAATCTCTTTGGATATGATTATGAGATGATTTACAAGAAATACAAAGACAATGTGGCTGTGGATGCACTTTCCTGAAAATATGAAGATGAAGGGTCCCTTTTTTCTCTCTCCTTCATTGTACCAGATTGTATCCAAGATGTTCGCCAGGAATGGCTACACGATCCCAAACATTCACATCTGATATAACAATTGCAGTTCAATTCTCTAGTTTCCTAGGGTACTCTTGGCTCCATGATGAGCTTCGATACAAAGGCCATTTGTATTTAAGTAAACAATCAAAACTTAAATCCACGGTACTTTCTGAGCTTCATGCTACAGCCATAGCTGGGCACTCCAAGTTTACCAAAACCTATGACAGGGTCAAACGTTCTTTTTTTTGGGATGGTATGAAATAATATGTTTGTAATTTTGTGGCTGAATGTGATGTGTGTCAATGCAATAAGGGAAAAACAGTTAAATCTCTTGGCACACTACAACAGCTTCTGATTCCACCTACTATTTGGCGGGATATCTCTATGGATTTTTTTGTTGGCTTACCTAAATCTGGCAATAAATCAGTCATCATGGTGGTAGTTTATTGTCTTTCCAAGTATTCTCATTTCTATTCTCTTCAACACCCATTTACAACATCCACCATGGCTCAAATTTTCATGGATTAGGTCTTCAAGCTTCATGGCAAGCCACATTCTATTATTTCTGATTGCGACCCAACTTTCACCAACAATTTTTGGAAAGAACTGTTCAAGCTACATGGCACCCAATTGTATCTAAGCACAACTTATCATCCCCAGACTGATGGTCAAACTGAAGTTGTCAACAAGTGTTTGGAAACATATTTGAGGTGTTTTGCCTTGGAAAAGAAAAGTCAGTGGGCTCAATAGTTACCACTAGCTTAATGGTGGTACAAAACTTCATACCATACAACTACCCACATGACTCCTTTTGAAGTGGTATATGGACAAAATCCACCTTCATTTCTCTGATATTTTCCAGGTGTCTCGAAACTCCAGGCGGTTGACCAAATGCTTACAGTTCGAGAGGCTATTCTCCATATCCTCAAAGAGAATTTGTTCATGGCCCATAATCATATGAAGCAACAAGCAGATCAAGGTCGCTCTGAATGTCAATTTGCAGAAGGGGATCAGGTGTTTCTTTGACCTCAACCTTACAAGAAAACATCCCTCAAGGCTGACCATTGTCAGAAACTGGTGCTCAAATTTTATGGTCCTTATACCATTCTCAATCATGTGGTACAGGTGGCCTATTAGTTAGCTTTGCCAAGTCATTCTAAGCTCCATCCTGTTTTTCATGTTACCTTCTTAAAGAAGGTGACTGGAACTAAGTGCCAAAATCAAACCAACCTTCCTGATTTGGATGAAGAAGGCTCCATTTGGCTACAACCACAAGCATTTTTGGACTAGTGTGAGCGTCAACGAACCATCAAGGAAGTGTTAGTCTAGTGGAAAGATACAACTCCACCAGATGCCACTTGGGAACTAACTACCATTCTATAGCAATTTCCACATATCAAGCCTTGAGGACAAGGCTGTTTTTAAGGGGGAGTACATGTTAGGGACCTAACCCCTCACATAGGTAGAATACTATATTCCGATGTAATAAAGGTCAATATTGATAAGGTCTAGCAATAAGGAAGAATAAGTCCAATGTAAGAAGACCTAATAGAAGATTCCACTTCTAGAAGGACATTCCTCTAGATGGTTCTTTTGATAGACATATTTAGTATAAATAGGAGTCGACAGTATGCAAAATTTTGTCTTAGATATTATTGTAATAGAGCTCTTCTCTGTTGGGGGTTTCCCCCTCGAAGAGGCAAGTGAACATTGCTCTCAGTAATCAAAGTGATATTTTTGGTGTTATTATGGTATCATTTTGGTATTATTGTGGTGTTGCTTTGGTTATATTGTTGTTCATCTACCATTTCTAGCTATTTATTTATGTTCTGCATACTTTTTTATATATGGAATATTACAATGACGCTCTCCAACCAAGCTAGTTATACAAAGAAAAAGAATAATAGAGAGAAATAGATGCTCGAAACAAAAAATGGGTGTTTGTGTGGGCTAAAATACTTTATGGATCCAATCGCTTTCATGAATTTTTGAGAAAGGAGAGAATAAAACACACATACTCAGTGTGAGAAAAAAAAACATAAAGGGAAAAAACATATATTTCTCTACAAGAAGCTTCCTGAATTCCCCTTCAAGCTTATCCAATGCCACATCCAACAACCCTCCATCGATCCAGGATTGATCTTGATCCCTCTCTAATTCCCTCAATCCCTCCAAAGACTCCTTCAATCTAGGAAAATGACACCCTTCCCCTACATTATGCATATCAAGGTACTCTATGATGTCCTCCAACCACTAAGTGGCCACAGTGCAATTCTCGCTCAAGAACTTAAGTGCCTCCTCAAGGATATTCACACTATTCATCACTGCCAAATAGCCCCATATGTCCAACAACAAATTGAATATCAAGCTTTCCTCAAGCATGTGAACGGCATAAAAAACCCTCAAAACTGCAACAATAGGGCATGGTCTATATGCCCCCTAACACAAGTAATATTTGTTTATGGTTCCTCATGGTTTAAACCATGAACTCAAGGGAGGGAAAGTAGTTTCTCATTTGTTCCAACTTGGGACAAGTTTTCTCCAATGTAGAGGTGTAACACACCCACAACGACGAATACAGATTTTCTCTTTTCTCAAGGGAAAAAATCTCAAATTCTAAAGCCAAACAATTCTCTAAGATTGGGTGGTCTCATTCTATAGTTAAATGCAAAACCTTTTGGTTTCTTAGTGTAGGTTTAAGGGCATACATGACCTTCCCCTTTTCCCTACTCTGAAAACTCAGAGTGTTGGGCGTTAGCTCCTTTTGTGACTCGGTCTGCTCGATTAAGTTCCAGGCGCAAGTTTCTCTCACGCGACCATGGGTTGTGACCACCCGCCTACCCAAAAGGCATTTCGGGACTTCGCATTTCAGGTATTCTACATGTGAGTTACCCTGACTTTCCCAACCTCTGAAATATGATAGGGGCCTAGCGCATGCTAGCTCTTCCCTTATCCTCCTCTGCATGACCACTACCCGTGACCATAGGCTTAACCTAAATGACACGTCATGTTTCGTGACTTCGGAACTTCCGATGCAAGTCACCCCAACTCTTCGAACTCCTGATTTCTGAAAGGGGATTAACAACCGTTATCTACCTCTGCTCATGTGACCATTCTGATGACCACATGATTAACCTAAATGGTGCGTCGCATTTCGCAACTTAAAAAATTTCGATGCAAGGCTCCCCAACTCCTCCAACTTTTGATTTCCAAAAGGGCTTAACAACCGTTAGCTCCCTCTTTTGGCCTCCATCCATGTGACTATTTACTATGACCCGGAGACTAACTCCAAGGCACGTCAGAACTTCACATATCGCAAGTTCTCCCGACTTCACTCTTTGACTTTTCTACCCTGCGAGTCAACGAAATGATGAGATCTCGCCACGTGTCCTCCTTAATGGACGACCACGATCAAATCATGATTTCTCATATTGCAAGTTCAAACAATTATGCCCTTTGACCTTCTTTCTCTGTGAGCCAGCAAAATGTTGAGATCTTGCCACATGTCCTCCTTAATGGATGACCACGATCAAATCACGATTTCGCATATCGCGAGTTCGAACAATTATGCTATTTGAACTTCTTGCTCTGTGAGTCAGTGAAATGCTAAGATCTCTTCACGTGTCCTCCTTAATAGATGACCATGATCAAATCATGATTTCACATATCGCGAGTTTGAACAATTATGCTTTTTGACCTTCTTGCTCTGCGATTCAGCGAAATGCTGAGATCTTGCCGCGTGTCCTCCTTAATGGACGACCATGATCAAATAAGAACTTGTCTCATGCACCTTCCTCCAGATCCAATGATTGTTGGTTCATGCACTTCATATTGGATGAATCAGATCCATTTTCCTCCTACGCTCACTTCTCGCTGTCTGAACATGGATTTCGATGGCCCAGATCTTCTCCTCCACAACTGGGTACTTAGGGAATTTCAAATTGCCATGTACTCCTTGTGTTAATACCTTCACGTCAAATGGATGGTCCATGACCTTCCTCGACGTAATGGTCCAGATCACATCACAACATCTGGTTTTGGAAGTTTAGTTGTGCCAACCTACGACTCTCCCGATGTGCAAACTTGCGAAAACTAAAGTAGACGAGGCATTAACACTTACTCTCCTTCTTCAAATCCAACGGTCGTGACAGACCTTGGAACCTCCTGAATGGATCTCATCCATTCATCTACTAAATGAAAGGGTATTCCCTTTTGATACCTAAATCTCACTATCCTTCCTAATCTTTGTCAGTTCTGAAGGATTAAGAGTGTTGCGCTCCTTCTCCTGGACCTAACACCTAAAAGGGTCTTCTACACAGCTCTTGTGCTCTTTAATTTAGTCTAGAATTTAGGTGGTTCTTAGGCTATGCTTGCTTCATAGAGAGCCTATGCATATCTGCACTACCTCTCCTGAGCTTAATAGACTCTTTCCTCACAGTGATTGTTGGATTCGACCTCTGCAATCAGGGAAGTACTCACTCAACTCTAGGACAAGGATGCAATTCCTCGGGAAGGTGCTTTTGAGGAATTTAACTAGAACATAAGGGAAATAAAGTAGATGTATAAGTTCTCAAGGACTAAAGCATACTCTTAATTTAATCATTCAATGCAAAAACCATTTACAGGCATACAAAAGTAACCATGCATCCATTATTTCCAATTTAGAGTTCAAGGCATAAAAACACTTATCAGAACCATAAAGAGTGAAGTGACTACTGATAGGGGTGCTCATTTCCACCCAACCATAGGATCAGTCACTCCTAATGGATTTATTACTGGCCACCCCAGAGCTTAGGCCATGATGCTCTGAGATTCAATCTCTTACTTCTAGCTCAATGGAAGTTAGGGACAAAGGCTACTCTCCTTTTCCCCATACAAGAATAGGTAAGGATGAAGGTTACTCTCCTTCGCTTGTCTTTGTCTCCCTATTCCATGTGATCAGAACTCGCTTGCTCACTTTCAATCCTTCCTCGGACCCAAGAGCTTTGCTCCCCGTCTCTTCACTCTTCACAACCACTCCCTCTGTCCACCACGCTTCCCTTCTTTCCTCCCTCGGCAAGGTTGCGTGTGGCTCCAATTCCCTCGTCCATGGTTAGGTCCGGAAGCCATACTGATGGGAAGTCTACCCCATCCCTCATTAAATCTTAAGGACGCCCTTCCCACCTACCAACCTAATGGGAATTCATTCCTGGTCAGAGGGTTGTTCTGATTCGAGAAAAATTAACTCCAACATGGTACTAGTTTGGTGGAGGTTAACGCAACCATTCCGGGTCCCCTCCACCACCTGTTCATTAGAAATCATGGTCTCTCTTTCTTAGCAGATCCCCTCTTTCGGTATTCATCCAACATGTAACATTTACTATTACAATAATCAAAATTTATATTCATGGACCTTCTACACAAGGTCCATCAAATCAAACATTCACACTTTTAAGTTTGACATAGTTCCTCGATCCATATAGTTATATTTACAGATTGGGGGAAACATGGTGTTACAATTCCATCCCCCTTAAAGGAATCATCATCTTATATGTTCTATCTATCAACATGATATGTATGTACAAAAGTAAACAAAATCGGAAATGCCTTCCTCATGGCATATTCCATTTCCCACGTAGCCTCATCTGGGCCAAAGTGTTTCCATTGCACCTTGACCTGTGCAATAGTTCGGTTCCTGAGTGAGGTTTCCTTCCTGTCTAGTATGCATTGGGGTTCTGGCAGGAATTCTCCCTTCGGTTCCTCCTAGATCATAGACCGGTCAATTATATGGTTAACATCATGTACATATTTCTTTAATAATGAAACGTGGAAAACATTATGTGCCTTTACTGTGGGAGGAGGTGCTATTCTATAGGCTACAGGTCCCACTCTATCTAGGACTTCAAAGGGTCCACAATACCAATGTGCCAACTTGGCATAGGCTTCCATTCTTAGGGAACTCTTCCAGGGTCTAAATCTGAGATAGACATGGTCTCCGTCTTTGACCTCTCGGGGAGTTCTCTTTCTGTTGGCGTAATTTTTCTGTCGGTCCTGAGAAATTTTCAGATTTTGCCTTATCCGCACTACTTGTTGTTCCATTTCTTTTAGCATGTTTGGTCCTATTGTAATTCTATCCACTGGATTACTCCATCTGATTGGGATTTCACACTGTCTACCATAGAGGGCTTCAAGGGGCTCATCTTCAAGGATTCCTTATAACCGTTGTTGTAGGCAAACTCTACCAGTGGTAGGTAGTCTTCCCACTTCTTAGGCTGATGCATTACATTCATCCTTAACATGTCCTCTACTATTTGGTTTACTATTTCTGCATTTCCATTAGTTTGAGGTTGATAGGTTGTGCTGAACAACAATTTAGTCTCGAAACTGGCCATTAGGGCTTTCCAAAATTTTGAAGTGAATTTGGTATCTCTGTCAGACACAATTTCCTTGGGCATGCCATGTAGTCTGAATATATCCTTCATGAAGGTGTTGGAAATACTATTGCCTTTCAAGTTGACTTGATAGGGATGAAATGGGCAGACTTACTCAGTTTGTCCACCATGACCATGATGGCATCATTTTTCTTGGTCGACTTTGGTAATCCGGTGATGAAATGCATGGAGATGGTTTCCCATTTCCATTCTGGGATCAGTAGGGGCTATAATAATCTGGGTGGATGTCGGTGATCTGCCTTAACTTACTGGAATTCTAGGAACTTAGCTAGATAGTTAGCTATGTCTTTATTTAACCCAAGCCAATAGAATTGTTTCCTAGTGTCCGTGATGATCTTTTGATATCCTAGGTGACCGGTACATGGTATTTTATGCAATTCATCCATTATGAACTTCTTCAAGTCGTCACAGTTCAAAATATACAATCTGTTTCTGTAAGTCAACAACCCTTCATCGAGCATTTGGTAGCCTTCATACTTCAGCCCTGTAGGCTCTTGCCTTAGGTATGAAGTCACGATCTTTAAGAATGCATCTGTCTCTTGTGCATTTTTTATTCTCTCCTCGACATCTGTTTTGCAGGTGCTTACTGCTGCTAGAGGAATCATTTTTATACTTTTGCTAAGGGCACTGGCCACCCTATTTTCCTTTCCTTTTATATGTTTGATTTCAAAATTGAATTCACTTAGGAGATCCATCCACCTAGCTTTCCTGACATTGAGTTTTGGTTGATCAAACAAGTTTCTCAATCCACAATGATCTGTCATAAGCACAAATCTTCTACCCAGGAGGTAGTGTCTCCACATTTTTAAAGCATGTACTATGGCAGCCAACTCTAGGTCATGGGTCACATAATTGATCTCACGATCATTTAATTTCTGGGATGTATAGAAAATTATATGTCCTTATTTCATAAGGACTCCTCTGAGTCTTTCCTTGTAGGCATATGTACACATGAGGAAATCATCATCCATGTACGCAATCTTTAGCAAGGGGGCATGGGTCAGGGGGTATTTTAGTTCCTGAAATATTTCTTCACATTTTGACGTCCAAATGAATTTAGTCCCCTTTTTCTGAAGGGCAGTGATTGGACAACCAATCTTGGAAAATACTTTTATGAACCTTCTATAGTATCCCGCTAAGCCCATGAAGGACCTAATATTGGATACATATTTTAGGGTAGGACATTCCATAATGGATCTGATCTTGTCGGGGTCTACTGTCACCCCTTCCTTAGATATGACATGGCCTAAGTAGTGGACTTGCTTCTGAAAGAAATTGAAGTTGCTAAACATAGCGTAGAGATGATGTTCCCTTAGTACTTGAAGTACGAGTCTAATATGTTCTTCGTGTTCCTCCTTGTTCTTGGAGTAGATTAGGATATCATCAATGAAAACCAATACAAATTTTTCTAGAAATTTGCTGAGTACATTATTCATTAAGCACATAAAAGTGGTAGGGTCATTGGTTAACCCAAATGGCACCACCACAAATTCGTAGTGACCATACCTTGTCTTGAAGGCTATTTTGTGGATGTATTCATCCTTAATCCAGACTTGATGGTATCTAGATCTTAGGTCGATCTTTGAGAAGAAGGATGCACCTCCCAATTGGTCGAACATGTCATCAATTCTTGGTAAGGGGTACTTGTTCTTTATGGTTTACTTATTGAGTTGTTTGTAATCTATGCACAGTCAGAGTGTGCCATCTTTCTTTTTCACAAACATGACGGGTGCTCCCCATGAAGATACACTTGGACGGTTATAGCCTTTTTCCATCATCTCCTTTAGCTGTAACTTGATCTCAACAAGATATGGCGTGCTCATTCTATATGGTGTTCTAGATGCTGGTACCACTCTCGGTGTAAGTTCTATTGAGAAGTCAATATCCCTTCTCGGAGGTAGACCTGGTACTTCTTCTAGGAATACGTCCTTGTATTCTCTTAATATGGGGTGGTCCTCTAGGTTTGGTTTGTCATCTTCAACGAATTCCAACACCTGTATTGCATATAAGGAACACTCTGCAATACTTCTTCATTTGAAGGGTCGATATTTGCCTCACTAAGACATGCTTCTGAATCCCTTGGAGGGTCATCTTTCTTCCTTCTTCATTTACACATTCTAAAGTTTTATGATAACAATCCATTTTAGTTTTATGAGTAACCAACTAGTCCATACCAATCAACAAGTCATAAGATCCCAAGGGAAGTATGTTAAGGGTCACTAGGGTGGGCAATCCACCCATGATGAATTGGCAGGCTAGTATAGCCTCTGCCACCTTTCTTTTGTTCCTAGTGGCTAGTTGTACCAACCGAAGTTTAACATGTCTAATTGGTTGCAGTTTACACTTATCGATAGTTTGAAGGGATACATAACTCAAATTAGAACCTGGGTCAATTAAAATATAAATTGGATGGTTGGTGATCATACCTTCCAGCTCCACTACTGAATCTTGGTGGTCGTCTTGATTATTGTCCAGGGATACATAGATTCATGGCATGCTCCTAGCCACATCATTGATGGTGATAGCTTCTTGGATATGGTAGACCCCCTTACTATTTTATTTTCTATGTGGGCAGTCCCTCAATCTATGATTTTCTCCACAATCCCAACATTTTAAGGGTTCCTTCTTTAGGTTATCGATCTTTATGGGGGATGTTTGAAAAGGTTTATTTCCACTTTGAGAGGGGAAATTTTGCTGATATACACTTCTAGAAGGAAGGATCCCCCTAAATTTTTTTCCATAGTTCTTAAGTCTCAAGGAGTTAAAAAGTTTCTTCTGGAATCCCGAAATACTCTTCTTCTTCCAGTCCTCATGGGGTCTTATCTTTCTCCCAAACTGTTCATAACAATACCTCACCTTCCGAATAGCTTCTTCTAAGGTCCTTGGTTCGTCAAACTCAATCCTATCCTGGTAGGTCTGAGGTAACCCACTAATGAACCGTTGCATTTTTCCCTTTTCATCTTCTATGTAGGGTACATACCTCCGTAGTTCAAGGAATTGACGAATTCCTCTATGGTGAGCTGTCCCAACCAGAGTTTGTATAATTCCTTAGTTTTCCCATCCATGTATTTTTCTAATAGATACTACTTCCTGAAGTATTTCTCAAACTATTTCCATGACAAATACTTCTCATGGACTCCTTTCACATTCCTAAGGTCTTCCCACCATATAGAAGATTTTCCATCCAGGTTGAAGATGGTTACTTGAGCCTTCAGGTTCTCAGATTAGTCGTGGACTCTGAAATACTTCTTTAAAACAAGAAACCAATATTATGCCTCTTCTCCTTTCTTTATATCTCCGTCAAAATAGGGTGGTTTGGATTTCTTGAACTCTTCAAGGCCACGGGTTTTGGAACGCTTCCATTTCCTTCCTTTCTTATGAGAATGCGAGTTGGCCCTGCTAATAGAAGACCCTTCAGAGTTGTTAGCTTCCTTTCTAGAGGACTCTCCCGATGAGTTTCCCCTGCCTCCAGGTTGGACCTTCTTCGCAGTTATTCTCCCAGTGGGGTCACTTATGGAGTCATGTTTTTGGGTCTCAGGTGGAATTTGACCTCTCTTCTTGTGTCGTTGGTTCGCATGAATAGTTGAGGGTTCTTTCTCCAGCTGCCTTTGTATGTCATATAAGCTCTGTAGCAAGACTGCGTTAATTTATGATTTTTTCTCTTGCTCCTTTATCAATCTCTCATTGTTAGCCATGAAACTCTGTAGATCAACCCTGAGGCTCCTTATAGTTTTAGCCATATCTAAAGGGGTTTCCACCACCCTCCTTTCATCAGATTCCTCCTTTCTATAGTGGGATCCATCCTCCACTTCATGACACATCATCATCCTTTAGTATTGGAGACTTCTCATGATTCACTGACTGTTAGAGTGTTTCCAAAAACACTTATAGTTAGATAACACTCTATTAGTTCATGAACAATACACAGTTTAATTTCTTAATGCACACACACAGTAGAAGGTTTCATTCCTTTCTTTAATAACATTTTAAAATTAGACTTTTTAAGAAAGAGGCAAGGTAGGGTGTCACTCTTTTGAAGGTACTCCAAATAGAGTTATTTAAGTGACTCGTCCATGAGCCCAAGTAGGCCAAGTGTTGTAACCATGATCTGATACCATTTTGTAACATACCCATGATAACGAATAAAGATTTTCTCTTTTATCAAGGGACACAATCTCAAATTCTGAAGCCAAACAATTCTCTAAGACTAGGTGGTCTCGTTCTATAGTTAAACACAGAACCTTTTGGTGTCTTAGTGCAGGTTTAAGGGAATACGTGACCTTCCCCTTCACCTTACTGTGAAAAATCAGAGTGTCAGGTGTTAGCTCCTTTTGTGACTCGGTCTGCATGATTAAGTTCCAGGCGCAAGTTTCTCTCACGCGACCATGGGATGTGACCACCCGCCTACCCAAAAGGCGTTTAGGGACTTCGCATGTCAGGTATTCTACATGTGAGTTACCCCGACCTTCCCAACCTCCAAAATCCAATAGGGGCCTAGCGCATGCTAACCCTTCCCTTATCCTCCTCCACATGACCACTACCCATGACCATAGGCTTAACCTAAACAGTGCAACGCGTTTCGCGACTTTGGAACTTTCGATGCAAGGCACCCCAACTCCTCCAACTCATGAGTTCTGAAAAGGGCTTAACAACCGTTATCTCCCACCTCTCATGTGACCATTCCCATGACCATAGGATCACTAGTAGATATTGTAAAAATTCCAACGTTCTATTTGCGGCGTTATGGACAGAATTGTCCATATTGTCACAAAATAGAGGAAATTAAAAAAACAAAAATTCATCTTTCTCGATAATGTTGGTCTTGCCATGTTGACGTCTCTATTTCCATGTTGACGTCTCTCTTGCCAAATTTATGACATAGACGTCTCTCTTTCCACGTTTGTGAATATTTTTGTCGCAATTGCGACGTTGTGGAAACTAGGTTTTCCCCCTCCAACGGTCACCTTAGTATGTTGACCAAGTCAAAATACTAACGGTCACTTAGGTTTTTATAACGTTGTAATTGCAATGTGATAAAATCTATAAATATGTTTCATTTGACGGATGTTGTGACAAGTTTTCTATAATAACGATGCTTCAAAAAGGGTTTGTGGGTCTTCTCGACGATAAAAAACCAGGTATTTGTTTCAGTATAAGTCTGTGGGGAAGAATGTCAGAAAACATTAGAGTTGGGAAAATAATTAAAGAGGGTGAAAAGGGTGATGGTAAATGTTATTGAGTGAGTCTGTCCACCTCCAATTCCTGCTCCCTCATATCCCCATAATACATCTCACCAATCCCCAATAGGTAGTGCATGTCCATCAACAATTGCTGGTAGTTAGCCCTCATCAAAGACACTCTCTCTTTGAGAGTATGAAATTCATCCATGGAAAATCCCCCATCTGAACTACCATGTGCCACTGATGCCCTCCATCAGTAATCTGCCACCAATGCATGTGTCATCAATCATAAATATAAAAATGGACATACCTCCACCAGATGCATGATGAATAACATAAGTGATAACTCAAATATCTCAGATATGATATTATTCATAAAGAATAAGACCCTGATCTAATGGATCTGCAGATCTTGTACAATATAGCTAATAGATTATAAAAAAATGAAGATAAGCCTCAACCAGATGAAGGAGAGAGGCTACAAGCCTCCAAATGCCACCTAGATACAATGCATGAATAACAAGATGAGATCTGGGCCGTATGAAGTGCCAAACCCCCCAACTGGATAGGTCACGTTCTGCTGGAAGATTGGATACCTTCAACAATTTGTCCCTGATGCCAAATATTTCAAAATACTCCAAAGAAGATGCCAAACTTTAGATCGGGTCAATGTTGAACCCCTGGTGAAGTCTCAGGATGAAAAATGAAGTTTTGACCCACCAAATACACAAAAGTAAACATTGCATGATAGAGGATAACATTTTAGTGTTTTGTAGTGACTCATGAAAATAAAAATGGATAGAAAATTGGAGTGGAAATGGATAGCCTCCCAAACTAAAGTTTTGTTTTCTTTTGGCAAAAAGCTCTAGCACCTAGTCAACAAGGTATGGAAACCGATAGAATTTTGGCACCTAGCCAATAGGGAATGAAACCTATAGAAGTCTGACACCCAACTAGTAGAAATAATCACTTTGATACCACTAGTGATGTATCTAGCTACACTCACAAGGAGCCATCATTAAATTATAATATAAGAGACAAACACAATGTAATAAATTTAAATACAACAACAACAACAACAACAACAACAACAACAACAAAGGGACATAACCTAAGAGACACAAGCATTCCTAACCAATCAATGCAAATAAGTATACAATCACAAGGATCATTGTATCAATCATATCTCATTCATTCATTATCGATTCTATATTATTGTTAACTTTCTAACCCTGGTACCTAGGTAAATTATTTACTAGTGATTTCCTTGCTGTAAATTAGATTAGAAACTCACAAAACAAAATACACCGCTGGAATAATTAACTAAAATAAACAGAGGAAGAAAGAAACCAATTCTTAACACACAAATATTTTTTCCCTTCAAATCAACTTATCATTAGAATAATATCAAATCTTACAAAGGCTCCCTTACAGGAAAAATGGCCCACAGAGAAATACATAAAACTATAGACAACACCTGCAGACCCTAGAAACTTTTTGATTGTACAGTCTAGTACATCCACTTTTCCAGACATGTACACACTTGTCCTCACTGTCACCCTGTTGGCAGCCAATTCAATTTTTTCAATTGTCTCATAAGCTGCCCACACCAATGTTTCACAAACATTGATTTTTAGTCGCAATTTTCATATGAACGACGAATTTATTCTTTGCGCCTTTTCGCACGTTTGTCTTCGCTAAG
>ML797604.1:178276-196205 GCA_009831015.1 Picea engelmannii | reverse complement strand
GAAAGAGCATGATGTATACTATCCATCCATGGGTGTTGTATCTTCATGTTCATTTTCCTTCATGTCCAAATAACTTCATCAATCTTCTGGTCCAAAACCCATGACTAGGGTTGACATCAATGACAACAACCAATCTTCCAACACACATAACCCTTTTCACCCCCTGCTCATTGATAAACAATAAAACAATTTGTATGGATTGGATTGCATGAGTCCAATACATTGTTGAGCCAAATCTATTTAATTTTTAAGAGTTGTCATGTATGGTTATTTAAAATAATATTTTCTAATCAATCATGCATGCAGGGAAAAGTTTTTCCAGTCTAGGTAGCCATGGCTGAGGAAACAAAGGTAGATGTAATTGGAACTGAGGCCCAAGAAGGCCCAAGTTCTCCATACATTTTGATGTTGATTCACAGGAGCTTGGCCAATTGTTTTAGGCTAGATTTTTCAATTGGATTGGGAAGGGAGTAGTCCAACCTAGGCCTAAAAGGCCTCCTTTCCATGTCCCACAAGCCCCTGGTATCCCCGTGCTCCCTCATGTCTCATTGCAACCCGAGGTTCCTAAAAATGATGGATTGAAAGAGATTTTCCACCCAACAATCTCCCAACATCGTGTCTGGGACAACTTGTCCTTACCTGCTCCTCCGCATAACAACCATATCATCCAATCCACTCCCCACTCACTAGTGCAATCCTCCCATACTAGCAAGAGATTTAAAACTGAGGCCCACCATGCCCTTGATAAAGGAAAAGCCACTACGGCCCCTTCCTCACCCTCCAATGGATTTGACAAATCCATGTCTTCACGGATGCATTTGAGGGACGATTGTTCCCACATGATCAGTGATATTAGGCCCAAGGGCTCGATGCATCCAAAGGAAAATTCAGGTAAATCAAAGGGTGAAAAAATCAATCAAGGAAAGATTGCATCACAGAGTGGGAAATATGGCTTTTAAGTTTTTATTTTATCTATTGTTTTATGACAGTTGACTTCAGGGATCTATGGACAACATGTTTTATTTTGGATATATGGGTAATATTTTTGAAATAACTTCAAGTATCATGAACTAAATTGTCAAATGGAATATGTGGATGGGAGACACAAGGAGGTGGTTTTTACTTAACTAATGGTTATGTTATGATTGTTATGAGCTAAAGGGAGTCAAAAGGGGTCCCACCTACTAGTTATTATTTAATCATAACCCTTATTATGATTATTACTTTTCCCCCTAACTAAAGTTAGTTGAGTCTTTTAATTAGCTTAACTAATGAGTTGGTTCAACTACTTCAACCAATTCTAAATTGTTTAAAAGAAAAAGGAAAGGGAGGAACAAGTGTAGGATAGAAGCAAAAGCATACTAAGGTTTGATATTTGATTTTATGTTGAGATAGTTCAGTTTTCATTCATTCATATATTCATCACAAGCCTAATTCTCTTTTATGATAACATGGTCTTATTGTAGACAAAAATATTTAGGGTTGAATCACATCCTTCAGACACTTTTTTTCAGAGGTGTTGATCTATCTTTGATAGTTTGTGTAGACTTGTCTGTTTGTGAATTAGTTTTCATGACTGACAAAGGCTATTGTGCAGAGTCGAGTGGGTAGCAATCTGTGGCAAGTTGATCCAACTTTTAGAGTTCAATTTTGGTTTTCTGCCAAAGGTCCTTTTGTATGTTCCATCGGGGATGTCTAAGTTTGACTTTGGTCCAAGTTTTCTGTATGATATTTTGTAAAGAAAATGTCTCTTTGGTGAATTTGAATGAAATAAAGGATTTCTTTATGTCTCATCTGTCTTGATTATCATCTTGGTGACATTATTTCTATCTTTACATTTATTTCAACAATTGATATGTTCATAAAATTAAATAAAAAGTAAATTTCCAGCGGGCTATTTATTTAAAAAGGACTGGCCTAAGCACTCATAATTAATACTTGTGAGTTAGGATGTTATTTTTGTTGGCTATAAACCTAGAGTGACATTCCCATCTATTTTTCTTTAGCCAAGCAGAATCTGAAAATGCTTGAGTAAGATCATTTCATATATTTTCCTCAACAATCGGGACATCTTGTTAAGGAATGCCTTGGCACAGGTCCTATTTATCTTTATTGTAAGATTGTTGGTCATGAGGTTGAGGATTTTCCAAGAATGATTGCTAAAGTTGAAGGAATTAACATGAAACAAGAAAACTATGAAGGAAGTCAAGAGACTAAGGGCATGTTAGAGAATCGTAAAGAGAAAGAATTAGAGAAAGCTCATACTACGTTATTACAGTTGAAAGAAATGATGGATGTTCACAAAGATGTCAGTTTACCAGAGATCCTGAAAGTAAAACAATACATAAGTGCAAGAATAGAAGGCTTTGACATAGACTATGTCTTGGATGAAGAAACACAAGTGAATATTATGACAGAACACACTTGGAAAATTTTGGGAAAGCCTACTGTGATACCTTAGTTGGGAAGGATAGGATATTTTAAGGGAAAGATGATAACCCTATGTGGAAGAGTTACTAATGTACCTATTATTACTCATGGAACATCGACTGAAGAGGAATTTGAAGTGAAGGAAAGCAGAGGAAGAAGATACAAAAAAGAAAAAAGGAAGAACTACGAGATTTCATAGATAGAAAAATAGATCAACTAATAGAATAATGAGAGGATAAGTCGAAGCAACAAAATAAAGTAACAATGCAGGAGGGACATAAGGCAAGAGAATTAGTTTTCAAGGTTGAAAAAATGCAAGAAGGTTTGAAGGACCTATCCATTCAAGAAAGAAGTATATCGACCCAGGAAGTATTAAGCGAAGGGTTATTGACTTTAGACCCTTTGAGGGCACATCAACAATGCGAAGTCACTACGCTAGGGGAAGATAAGAATAAAAATGGAAAGAGGATTCCAGAAATAGTTAGAGAGACTCAGATCATGGGAAAGAAGGAAAGGAAGCTCAATAAAAAGAAAGCTAAGTTGGAAAATCTACAAGAAGCTATAGAGAACAGATGGAAGACTTCACAGACTGGAACCTCGTAAGAGGCAAGTTCACAGGATTTGAACCCCGATAGAATAGCAGGACCGTACAGAGTGGGACTTCTCCCTAGAAAAGTTATATGACCGTTGGAGGTGCCCCAACCATTAGAATGATGCTCCAAAATGGTTAGAAAACACATTTATGGGCGGATGGAATGCTTTTGGATGTTGAGACTGTTGGTTGTGGAGACTGATTATATTCCTAATGTAGAGGTCTTTTACTTTCAACCGTGTTTATACCCCATGAAGTATTTACACCCCAGAAGCATGTACACTCTTCCACGTGGGGGAGTGTAGAGGGGGGGTACCCCCTCTGTCAGGTCCAGGGGTAAGCGGGGGTTCGGGAGTGAAGCCCCCGAAGGAAAAATTTCCTTGTAAATGTATATTGTAATTTCATTGTAAATCTGGACTGTTCATTATAAGGTCACAGATCTAACGGTAGAGATTATGTTAGTGGTTTTTTCCCTAGAAGGAAACCCTCTTTTATGAGGGAAATGTATTGCGACTATGGTTGATGGTGAATATTGTATTTTGAGAGAGGATACTGTGAGAGAAAGAAGAGGAAGTTACAACAGGTTTTGTTGTAGGTTGTATCCCTTCATTTACTGGATAATAATAAAGGAAGGACCTGGGAATTTCTCTGGTGGACGTAGCCCACACTGGGTGAACCATGTAAATCCATGTCTCTCTTGTATTGTGTATCTTCTGTGTTTTGTTTCCGCATTTGTTTTATTTTATTTCTCCATGATCCTGTTTTTCTAACAACTTGTATCAGAGAGAAAGGTAACTCACAGGAAAAGAGGGTTCCTGGTTTGAGTGGGAGAAATGTTAGAAGATGGAAAGTTTACGGTCTAGAAATTTAATGGCCAAAACTACCAGTTATGGAAGATGCAGATGGAAGATTATTTATATCAGAAGGATCTATTCCTACCATTGGGTGGAGTAGCAAAGAAGCCGACGACCATGAAGGACGAAGAATGGGAGATTCTTGACATAAAGGCCCTAGGAACGATACGGTTGAGCCTGGCAGCGTCGGTGGATTTCAATATTTCCAAAGAAAAGACAATGAAGGGTTTGATGGACGCATTGGCCAAATTGTATGAAAAACCCTCGGCGTCCAATAAGGTATTTCTAATGAAGAGATTTTTTAATATGAAGATGTTAGAAGGTGGGTCTATTGCAGATAATTTAAATGAATTTAATATGGTTACTAATCAACCAAGTTATGTAAAAGTGGACTTTGATGATGAGGTCAGGGCTCTTCTAATCTTGTACTCATTGCCAGAAAGTTGGAACAACTTGGTCATGGCTGTAAGTAACTCTGTCTCTAGTTCAAATACTTTAAAATTTGATGATGTTGTTGGTGTTATCCTTAGTGAGGAAATGCGATGGAAAAGAACAGGTGAGACATCAGGTAATGCATTGAACATGGATAATAGGGGAAGACAAAAGGATAGAGGAAAGGGCTCAGGAAACCGTGAAAAATCTAGGAAGGGTAGATCCAAATCCAAACTTGGAAAGTGTTGGAATTGTGGGATGAAAGGACATCTGAAGAAAGACTGCAGAGCTCCAAAGAAACAAAGATATTGATAACAGGAGAGAAATCAGGAAGCAAATGTAACAGGTGATGTGTTACAAGATGCTTTGATTCTTTCTATAGATAATATTTCTGAGTCTTGGGTAGTAGATTCAGGGGTTTCATTTCATGCCACACCCCATAGGAAACATTTTCTAGACTATGTTCAAGGTGATTTTGGATAGGTTCATTTGGGTGATGGTGCACCATGCAAAATTGTTGGAATGGGAAAGGTAAAAATAAAGCAACGAAATGGAAACCAATGGTTGTTGAAAGAGGTAAGACATGTTCCAGATTTAAGGAAAAATTTAATTTCAACAGGGCAGTTGGAAAATGAAGGTTGTATATCCATATTTATAGATAAGACGTGGAAGATCATCAAAGGATCATTGGTGATAACAAAAGGAGAGAAGGTAGGTACATTGTATTTATGTACTGGTAATACTGACTCTTCTATATATTTAGCTTCTACAGGAGTGGATACAACACTATGACATCATAGGTTGGGACACATGAGTGAGAAGGGTATGTAGATCCTTCACAAAAGAAATTTGCTGCTAGATCTTAAACAAATTGATTTGGACTTCTGTGAGCATTGTGTTTATGGAAAACAAAAGAGAGTCATATTTCTCAGAATCGGAAAAGAAAAGAAGAATGGAAGGTTAGATATTGTGCATACAGATGTATGGGGACCATCTCAGGTATCATCTCTTGGTGGCTCTAATTATTATGTTACTTTTATTGATGATGCAACTAGAAAAACTTGGGTTTATTGCATTCGACAAAAATCTGATGTTTTTGATACTTTTAAGAAATGGAAAGCTTTAGTTGAGAATGAGACAGGAAAAAGTTTGAAGTGTCTCATATCAGATAATGGAGGTGAATATTGCAACAAGGAGTTTGATGATTACTTTTCATACCATGGGATTCATAGAGAGAAGACAGTTCCAAGAACACCACAAGAAAATGGTGTGTCAAAAAGGATGAACAGGACAATCATGGAGTGTGCAAGGAGTATGAGATTGCATGTTGGTTTTCCCTTACAGTTCTGGGTAGATGCTATATATATTGTTGTTTACTTAATAAACAAAGGACCTTCAAGCTCTTTGGATGGTAGAATTCTAGAGGAGGAATGGACAAGGAAAAAGGTAAACTATTCTTTTTTGAAAAATTTCGGTTGTGAAGCATTTGTCCATATTGATAAAGAAAATAGAACAAAGCTTGAGGCAAAATCCAAGAAGTGTACCTTTATTATATATGGTGTTAATGATTTTGGTTATCTCTTATGGGATTATGAAAATAAAAAAATCATTAGGAGTAGAGATGTCATATTCAATGAGAAGGCCATGTACAAAGATCAGTTGCAGGGAAAGAAACGGGAAAAAGAAAAACAAGAATACACAGTGCTTGATGAGATCACTGAAAAAGAAATTCCAAAGGAACCAGAAAATCAAAATGTACAACAACAAGAGCAACAGGTACCTTAAACACCTACAAGTGTTGTTAGAAGATCTACCAGGTTAAGTATACCCCCTGAACGATACTCTCCTTCATTGTATTATTTATTGTTGACTAATTCTGGTGAACCAGAATGTTATGAAGAGGCAATGTAGGTAGACACCAAAAAGAAGTGGGAGAAAGGCATGAAAGAGGAAATGGATTCCTTGAAAAATAACCAAACTTGGGACTTGGTTCAGTTGCCTGCGGGAAAAAGAGCATTACAGAATAAATGGGTTTACAAGTTGAAGGAAGAAGATGGAGGAGAAAAGCGGTACAAGGCTAGACTTGTTGTAAAGGGATTTGCACAAAAGAAAGGTATATATTTTGATGAAATATTTTCTCCTGTTGTTAAAATGACTTCAATTAGGACTATTTTGAGTCTTATGGTAGTAGAATATTTGCTTCTTGAACAATTAGATGTAAAAACAACTTTTATCCATGGGGATTTGGAGGAAGAGATTTATATGTAGAAACCACATGGGTATGAGGTCAAAGGGAAGGAGAATTTGGTATGCAGGTTGAAGAAGAGATTGTATGGCCTAAAGAAAGCTCCAAGGCAATGGTATTTCAAGTTTGATAGGTTTATGACAGAACAGGGCTATAGTAGATGTCATTCTGATCACTGTGTTTATTTTAAAAATCTAGAAAATGGAAGCTTTATTATCTTGCTATTGTATGTAGATGACATGCTTGCTGCAGGGTCTAATATGCAGGATATAAATGTGCTCAAGAATAAATTAGCCAATTCATTTGCGATGAAGGATTTGGGTGCTGCAAAGAAAATCCTTGGCATGAGAATAACAAGAGACAAAAAAATTCGCAAATTGACATTATCTCAGGGTGAGTACATATGGAAGGTGTTGGAGAGGTTTAGAATGCAGAATACAAAACCAGTTAGTACACCTTTGGCTAGCCATTTCAAATTAACTAGGGAAATGTGTCCCAAGACACAGGAGGAGATAGAATATATGTCCAGGGTCCCTTATTCATCAACAGTTGGCAGCTTTATGTATGCAATGGTTTGCACAAGACCAGATATTACACATGCAGTGGGAGTTGTGAGCAGGTATATGAACAATCCAGGTAAAGAACATTGGGAGGCAGTAAAGTGGATTCTCAAGTATTTGAGATACTACTACTCATGCATTATGTTTTGGGGGTTCAAACACTTTTCTACAGGGATATGTTGATTCCGATATGGCAGGTGATAAATACAGTAGGAGGATCACCACAAGGTATGTTTTTACTATAGGTGGAACAACAATAAGTTGGATTTCGAAACTGCAAAAGGTTGTTGCACTTTCAACAACAGAGGCAGAATATGTTGATGCTATAGAGGCTAGTAAAGAGATGATTTGGTTATAGAGTTTTATGGAGGAATTGGGAAAGAAGCAGGAGAACAACAGGTTGTACTGTGACAGTCAGAGTGCCATTCACCTTGCAAAGAAATTAGTCTTCCATTCGAATACTAAGCATATATAGTTGAGGTACCACTTCATATGATCTTCCTTGGAAGATGGACATTTGAAGTTGGAAAAGATACACACTAGCCAGAATCCTCTAGACATGTTAACAAAGGGAGTAACCAGGGAGAAACTGAGTTCCTGCTCAGTTTTAGTTGGTCTTCAAGAATGAAGATGAAGATGAGAAATTTTCCAGGTCCAAGAAGGTTCAGAGTCCAGCATATATAGCAATGGTGGAGTTGTTGAGATCAGTCTCCAAGTGGGAGATTGTTGGTTGTGGAGCCTGATTATCTTCCTGATTCAGAGGTATTTTACTTTCAGCTGTATTTATACCCCAAGAAGTATTTACACCTCAGAAGTATGTACACTATTCCACGTGGGGGAGTGCATAGGGTGGGTACCCCCTCTATGAGGTCTGGGGGCAAGCGGGGGTTCAGAGGCGAAGCCCCCGAAAAAAAATTTGCCTTGTAAATGTATATTGTGATTTCATTGTAAATCTGGACTGTTCATTATAAGGTCACAGATCTAACGGTAGAGATTATGTTAGGGTTTTTTTCCCTAGAAGGCAACCCTCTTTTATGAGGGAAATGTATTGCGGCTATGGTTGATGGTGAATATTGTATTCTGAGAGAGGAGACTGTGAGAGAAAGAAGAGGAAGTTACAACGGGTTTTGCTGTAGGTTGTATCCCTTCATTTGCTAGATAATAATAAAGGAAGGACCTGGCAATTTCTCTGGTGGATGTAGCCCACATTGGGTGAACCACATAAATCTGTGTCTCTCTTGTATTGTGTATCTTATGTGTTTTGTTTCCGCATTTGTTTTATTTTATTTCTCCACAATCCTATTTTTCTAACAGAGACCACGCCATAGCGAAAAGATTCACATTGATGGAATCATTCATGGTTGTTGGAAGAATCCGTTACGAAGGCCCCACTTCTTTAACTTGTTGATCGTTCAAATGGGACCATGTTTTTCTACCCATGATTAACTGAGCCAATAAGAGAATTGATTTTGTGTTGAGCTATGTTATCAGAAACTAGACCTCGTTGTCTGTTTGTCTACCTCACTTATCCGTTCGCCTACCCCGACCTGTCTGTTTAAAAGTTAGAATGTTGGGAGAAACTAGTGAATTAGAGAAGTTTGATGAGGAATTCCTAAAGAAGATAATGGTCGACATACCAATATATGAAGGTGTCCAGACATCATCGACTAGGGGACTGTAGGCTTCTCCTTCGACTGGATGTCATTCTGGCCATGTCAACACTGTGACTGAGCAGTGAAGTAAGCACTGTGGTGATTTGGCTAATGCAAAGAAGATCCTGTCCATCCTACTAGAGTATATACCACCTTTCAATTGTGCATTTAACTATGACAACATCCCATGAGATTTTGAATACACCGTATTTACTGCATACATTCCAAAATTAATACGCATAGTCGGGAGTTAGTTAGGACATATCCCGCTAATAAAGAACATCGACTTCAATTGGAGACAGGAAGAACTATGCTATGCTAGCACCCCACCGCTACTTGATGAAGCCAACTGGGAAGAAGCCTCACCTTGTCTCCCAGCCATCGATTAAGGGACTAGTGCAGTCCACCGTGCTAAATGTAATGAAGATTCCCCATTTTGGTCATCACTAGGAGGTTAACGCTTGCATTAAACTCCTCCTGTCGTGCTATCATGGAGGATACTTATGGCTTGACCAAAGGATTAATGTGGATCTGACGTTGATCCACCAAATCACAGGATTAAGCATGAAAGGACCTAAACCTCAACAGTTTTATCCAAGGAAGGCCTCAGACCGCTCCCTAGCACAACGCATCAAGGAATCTTATGGAGAAGTCGAGAAAGGAAAGAAAGGTTACAAGGTAGCCTCTATACAGAATGGCACAATGTGCCTCGCTTTCAAACTCATAGCTGGAAAGATTGTAAGGAAGAACCACCCCACATAGGTCACCGGGTTTGTGGTGGACCTCACAAGAAAATGTGTGGAGGGCATGCAGATGAACTGGGCAAGCTACCTTGTGAATGCACTAGAGAAAGATTGTCACGAAGCCCAAGATTTGGGATATGAATTCCACTATAGTTGGCTGATAATTTTGATTGCATTTTTCTCTTGGAAAATTCCTAAAGGAGCCACCTTCCCAGAGATCGAATCCTTGGAGTCGTTGGCCACTCAGTTTTCTACCTTGTGGTAGACCAACGACATGACAAAGCAGTGTCAGTCCAACATTGTGTTTCGTGCATACTATCAGCAATTGAAGGTTTCCATCGAGTCATTTCCATGCATGACACTACGCACCCTATACCAATACAGACCAATAGCAAAGTTTTGCACAGATCTGCATTTCATCTACATCACTGTGCATAGAAACAAGAACAAGGAAGAGTTACAGTCATACTACAAGCTAACAAATGAAGACATGGAGCAGATTACAAAGGAGTGGCCAGAAGAATTCCTTGTACCCGTCGCAGATGTATAACTCTCCGACACTGACACCATTGGAACCCCCATAGTCACCCGGTTCGATCATGTCAGATAGTCCAGTGGGATGAAGAAGAAGACAAATAAAGAGGAAGTCCGGGATATAGATACTGATGAGGAAGACAATGATTCTAAAGATAATGGATCTAACTCACTAGGAGGAGGAGGAGATGAAGCAGATGGACAATGAGAAGGGGATGAGCAAGGAGGATGTGAAGCTACACCACCTGTAGACCCACCATTAGAACAGTAACACCGTAGATAAGGAAGGTTTATCCAAATAAACCTTCAACAAGGAAGAAGACGCGTGCTAATAAGCCCCAGTTAGAGGCCACGCTCACAGAGGACGATATTAGTTTGGTCCATGGAGCTATGGATGATGCTTTCGAGGACATATTCTAGAGATATGGAGTGAATAAGGAAGAGCTATATGGAAGGGTTGAGAAGTAATTGAAGGAATTGCAACAATCTATTCATTTGGTCTGCGCAGTACCTACTGCACCCTCTTCATCATAGATTGTAGAATTGGGGGAGGAACCAACCCAATTGAGAAGATTTGCAGATGTGACAGAAGCTCAACTTCAGAAAGTCCAAGAAGAGAAGGAGAAAGCTACAAAATCATTGAAACAAGATAAATATGAAGCCTTAGAACAACTATGAGTAGCATGGTACAGTGTATCCCACCTATGAAAGTGAGAGAGAATAATTTCAGGCGATGCTCCAAGAGGAAAAATCCCAGCTATAAAGAGAAAAGGAGAAGTTTTTCACAGAGCGGGCCACAGTAAAAGAGATAGTGAGTAAATAATGTCACTCTATGCTAGGCTTGGCACATGAAGAACATGAGTTAGTTGAAACTCAAGTAGTGAAGATCATTGAGACCATCCAACAAGTTCAAGCCAGGATAACAGAATTGGAGGCTCAAGCAGGGTCGAGCACCCCGTAGGAGGTGCATGACTAGAGGGAGGAAATTGCTAAGAACATAGTAGTAAGGATAAGAGCCCTTGCCTCGGAGTGAAAAAATATGAGTGATAGAAGAGCACATACATATGAATGCCTCACCGATGATCTAGAGCTAAGAAAGTTGGAAGCACAACTACATGAGGCACAACAACAACCATTTTTTGTGCAGGCACAGATGAAGCTACTCACCACAGTTGAAAGAATGAAAATATCCCAGGAGAAATGTCCAGTACAAAAACAGATCACTTCCCTCCATGGAAAGGTAATGGAAGTCACGCAGAAGCTGCAACCTGTGCAGGACGAAGCCTGCAAGGTGTTCGAAGAGATTGATGGACAAGGCTCACAATTGGACCAAGTGGTTTCAACAGTAGAAAAACACCTAGAAGGGCCTGTTATAGGGCAGACGATCCAGGAGATCATTGAGAAGGAGGCTCAAGCGAAGAAGCAAGTGAAGGCAACTCAATTTAAGCTCGATTCCTTCGAAGTAGCTTTGAACAGACCTGAGTGACTCGGGATGAGTCATAGGTGAGTGATGGGGGCATGTTGTCCCTCGACCAAGTTTTGAGGAAACCTTGGTCAAGTTTGGACCACTTTTAAACTTTGACACATTGTTCGAAGAAGGAGCGCCCAGGCAGAGCTGAGATCACGGATATCACTTATTTTGCAGGCTATGTGGACCCAATAAGGGGTTATCTAGGGGTTTTGTAATGGGTTTATGGGATGTCGGCCCATGGGGTTTACCCATGATTAGGCCTTATTGTAAGGGATTGTAAAAGTATAAATAAGTAATAATGTATGGTAGAAGTAGAAGCTTTTAGAGAAGAGTGGAGAGCTAAGTGTAAGTAATGTGATTATATTTGTGGGAGGGAATGTGAGTGAGTAAGGCTCTATGCTTGATAGAGGATTGGCTCTGTGCCTTGACCTAGTTTTGGAAGGAGGATCTGGTGCTTAGTGTGCAGATATCCTATCTAATGCGAAGCACGACTCTGTGGCTTAGTGCACAAGAGTGAATGAATGTAAGATTCAGACGAATAATAAAGAAGGAAAAGTGGTTGGTGGATGTAGCCCCACACTGGGGTGAACCACATATATATTGTGTCTTTGATTTGCTTTGTGTTGTGTTGTTTGTGTTATGAACCTGCTCGATGATTTGATTATTATGCATGATAGATAGATCTGTTGTTGCTTAGTGATTTACTTGTGTTAAGGATAAATGAATGTTAGATCTAACTCAGTGCTAAGTGATCAGGGTATATAATCATTTATTGTTACCGCGTTGATCTATCTTTGGGTATGTTCTATGATGTTACTAAGATTAGGAAACTAATGCATGTCATATTCAAAGTATTAAATATAATACTCTTTGAAGTGTTGTTATCACAGATCTTTGTCCTTGCTTAGTTACAGACACCTACATCTTGTAACCCCTCCCTGCTTCTACCTCGGGTGGGATTTCTCCTTCTTCACAGGTGTCGCCGAAAGGGTCGATAGTCAGGGTTTTGTTGGTGCATTGTTAAGCATTGAACCCTGGGTCTGCCCCTGTGCCAAAACATACTTATTCACAACTTCCACCCAACTATTGACTTGTGGGTAATAAGGTGATGAATGTTCTTGTGTCAACCCGAGCTTTGATGTTAACTTGATCATCATTTTATTTTGGAAGTGATTACCTGTTGGCCCTCGACCAAGTTTTGAGGAAACCTTGGTCGGGTTTGGACCAATTTTTGACTTCGCCAGGCTGGTCGAAGATGGAGTGCCCAGGCGGAGCTAAGATCATGAATCTCACTTATTTTGGGGGCTATGTGGACCCAGTAAGGGGTTCTCTAGGGTTTTGTAATGGGTTATGGTATGTTGGCCCATGGGGTTTACCCATGATTAGGCCTTATTGTAAAAGTATAAATAAGTAAGAATGTATTGTAGAAAGTAGTCAATAGCTTGTGGAGCTAAGTGCAAGTAGCTTGAACAACTTTGTGCAAGGGAACATTTATGTGTAAGGCTCTATGCTTAATACGAGAGTTGGCTCGATGCCTTGACCTAGTTGGAAAGAGGATCTGGTGCTCAGTGCATAGATCTCATGTCCTATGAGAAGCTCAACTCTGTGGCTTAGTGCAAAAGAGTCATTGAATGTAAGAGATCAAAGAATAAGAAAGAATACAAAGAAATTGGTAGACGTAGCCCCACATTGGGGTGAAGAACGTATATCCTGTGTCTTTGGTTGGCTTTGTGCTGTATTTTTTATGTTATGAATATGCTCAATGCTTTGATTATTATGTATGATAGATAGATCTATTGTTTCTTAGTGCTTACTTGTCTTAAATGTGAATGAATTCTAGATCTAACCTAATGCTATGTGCTAAGTGGTTGAAGTTCTTAACCTTCATTTTTACTGCGTCGATCTCTATTAGGGTATGTACTGCGATGTTATTAAAGCTAATAAACTAATCATATCACCTTCTAAGTGTTGCTATAATACTCTACAAAGTGTTTTTATCATAGATATATGTCCCATCTTGGTTACAGACACTTGTGTCCTATAACCCCCCCTACTTCTACCTCGGGTGAGACTTTCCTGCTTCGCAGGTGTTGCTGAAAGGGCCAGTAGTTAAGGTTTTGTTGGTGCATTGTTGAAGCATTGAACCCTGGGTCTTCCTGTGTGCCAACACTGCCATGGTGAGTGATAATATCCTTTGGGATGCCGGACCTTGCTACTATATGGTTAAAAATGAAAAGATTCATTGTTTCTCCATCATTGTTAAATGTTGGAATAGCCTCGACCCACTTCGTGAAGTAGTCTACCGCTACGATGATGTAACGATGACCCCTGGTTGAATCTGGGTGACATTTAGTGAATTCAATCCCCCACTTGGTGAAAGGACCAACAATAATGACAGGAAACATGGGAGAAGGATGTGCCTGCATCTCTCGAGATAAGATATGACACGGGTGGCACTTTGTAATGATCCCAAGCCATTATGCAAGGATCATCACTGTTTTGGTGTCGTTTAAAAACTTTTCTGAGTGAGGTATTTCATCAAACACTTTGCTGATCTACCTTTTAGATGTGTTTATATGTGTGTATGCAGCAAATAACAGAAAGAGATAAACATGGAACATACCTCAACCATATGCAATAAGATAGACAAGCCAAAACATCTCAATTCTTCTTTATTCATACAATAGAGAAACCTACTACAATGAAGATGCCGATCTAGAATGCTCAACAAATGGCCAAGAAGATAGACAATAGATAAGAGCTGCTACAAAATGCTCTTGCTAATACAAAATATGCCTCCAAAGGCTGAATAAGAAATGAAGATCAATACAAGTAGATTTGAATGCCAAACTCTCCAGCTGAAGAATGCCATGCTCCAATAGAAGGTTGAAACCCTCAATAACTTGGCCCTATTGCCAAAAGTGTCCAATCACCCTAATAAATATGCCAACTGATAGATCGGGTGATGGTAAGAACAACCCAGGTGACCGAATCTCCAAGATCCCTCTCAATATCTGTAGATCTTAAATGACCCCTGGTTGAATCTGGGTGACATTTAGCGAATTCAATCCCCCACTTGGTGAAAGGACCAACAACAATGATAGGAAACATGGGAGCAGGATGTGCCTGCATCTCCCGAGACAAGATATGACACGGGTGGCACTTCTTGACCACCTCAACGCAATCCTTGATTAACGAGGGCCAGAAGTAACCAACACGTAGAATATTTTGGGATGTTTCCAACCTAGAAAAATAACCGCCACATGCTCCAGTGTGACAGTTGTTCAAAATGAGATATTCTTCTTCATGGATAAGGCATTGGCAAAGAATGAAATCTACACCTCAATGATACAAAGTGTCATCGAGTATGAGATAATTTTATTCCTGATGGAGAATTTGTCGACGCTTATCGCGGTAAGAAGAAGCAGGGCACTTGAAAGTCTGGAAATAGACTAGTATATCTCTATACTAGGGGTCCGAAGATGCGATTAGAAAATGATCTCCTTTAATAGGAAATTCTTTGGGTGTGATATCACTAGACTCGACCAGAAGTTTCTATTAACAAAGACCAATGAATTTTTTGATTTCATGGAGGATTACAATCCATCTATTGATATTTCCACCAATAACTCGTCATGTCAACACATATTGAAAAGGGTTCACAATGACAATGATAGTGGTCTTGCGAAGAAAAATGTAATTAATGAACCTTTGGATAGCATGAGCTTCTACCAAAGCAAGCTTCTCAAAATGAGAATAGTTGAGTTCTAGCCCAACAAGGCCATAGCTAAGGTAATAAATAACATGCTCCTCGAGAAGATCATCCTCTTGAACCAAGACCATGCCGATGGTCGACTCCGCAAAAACCAAATACAACAATAAATATTTGTTATAATCGAGAGGCTGGAGCACAGGGGAAAACATAAGGGTGTGTTTCAACACTTCAAAAGAGCATTGAGTGGCTTCATCCCAACAAAATGGGACTCCCTTTTTCAAGAGACGCATAAAACCTTTAGTGATCTTGACATAATTTGCGACAAAACACTGAAGAAAGTTTGCTTTCCCTTGTAAGATCTATAGTTGGGGTATTGTGCACAGGAGAGGCAATTGAACTATCAACTCAACCTTGAGAGGATTGACCATGATCCCTATTGTTGAAACAATAAACCTAAGAGATGACTTGACGTCACACATAAACTGCATTTGTTAGGATTCAAGTGAATCCAATAGTAGCGATATCATTCAAATATTATTTGAAGGTGAGTGGGATGATTAGATCCCTTGCAAGAGCATGATGCTAGATCATCAATATATTCCTCGACTATATGTATAAGGTCATGAAAATCAAATGAAATGGCCTCTTGAAAAGTGGCTCCAACATTCTTCAGGGAAAAAGGCATCTTACGATAAGCGAATGTGCCCCAAGGACAAATAAAAGTTGTTTTATGCTAGTCTTTGGGTTTGATCTGAATCTGATTATATCCCGAGAAACCATCCATGAATGAAAAGACCTCATAGCCAGCACACTCATCGACAATCTGATCGATGAACAAGGTGGGAAAATTATCTTTTAGACAGGCCTTTTTCAAATCATGGAAGTCTATGCACATGGGAATCATACCTTGTTTCTTGTTAACCAGAACTGGGTTTGACACCCATTCTGTCAACTGCACGAGGTAGATAAAACCGGATTTAAGAAGTTTCTCTACTTTAGCCTTAATTGCTGCCTCTTTTCGAGGATTCACTGGATGAATCTTCTATCAGACCGGTTTGGCATTAGGATAATTCGTTACTTCATGCTCGACAATTTTTGGGTCTATGCCTGGCATTTCATCGTAAGACCAAGAAAAAACTTTGCGAAATTCCTTAAACAACTCTGTATAAATTCAAATGTCTTCAGGGGAGCAGTCCACTCTGACGAAAACATTCTCCACAACAACAGGGGTTCTATATATATATATATATATATATATATATATGGGAATCATTTCATCTATACTCACCATATTACCCTTGGCACAAACTGCATGTGTATCCAGAGGATTAATAGGACAAGACCTATCTCCATTCACGGTCGAAACAAATTCTCCCACCTCTATTCTCCTTAACTTGAGAAATAAGTAAGATATATGATGAAGATCATCCAAGGGTCTGTCTGGACTGGTCAATGCCTCAAGAATTACCTCATCAGAGGGCAAGACTAGGTCTAAAGGATTTGTAGTGGCAAGAGAACCTTGAGCCCAAATAGGCTCGAAGACTGGATCTAACTCCTATGGGGGAGTCAGATCGAGGCTGGCCTAATTTTGTAGGACAATTTTGTATGCAACCTTAGTGGTGGACAAGGGCATGGCCATGCTAGGATGCCCTGTCCCTTCCATAGAAGTTGATCATGAAAGTAAGTCATTCAAAATGACGACACTTGAAATATTGTAGCCCCAGGCTGGTCGAGGACAACCGATATAAGATTGACATCGCCATAAGGTGGTGGGTAATTGAAATTTCCCATCAGTGATGGACACAAACCAACACCTAATTTGATGGTGGTGAGATGTGGATTATCAACCATTAGTACCGTAGAAGTCCCCGATGAAGGGTCAGGCTGGGAAAAGGACAACTGGTCAATGGTCACAATCCGGCCCTCGTGCAGAAAACACAAGACCCAAAAAACTGTAGCAACCACTACATGCATCACATAATTCCAACTCCCTCCTAACAAAAGTTTGTAGTCGAGAGGAGAATCAACCTCTTCAAATTCGACACACATAGTTTTTCCTCCCAATTGCATGGGTGTTATCACTAAAATTTCATCCACAAAATTGCACACAAATGATTACAGAAATACAACAATGTCAAACAACTATTAGTTCACCTATAACACAAAAATGCATTTCCAAGAGGAAAAAACTATACAATTGGGAAAAAATTGACATGCGCTAATTCACTAAAGGAAGTGCATGCAAAGTGAGTGGGCCAAATAAGCCCATAGAGCACACAATGCACCATATGCACGACTGTATACAAGAAAAGTTGTGCTCTCCTATGAATGGGGAATTTATGGTTCTGTTTGACCCCTCAACCACTTATGGACCAACTCCCAACTTGATTTGACCCTCAGATCTAAGATGAATCTGAATGGGGAGCTACTCAAGGACCAAAGGGTACCCTAAAGGGACCCTTGTTCACACTAAGAACCAATTGAATATTTCCTTGAAGACATGCTATAAATGGAGGCCATGGGTGCACTAAGAAATTAATATTTTCATAGTATTGTTCCTTCCTTGCAAAAGAAGGAGAAGAAGTTCCAGTGGACTGAACAATGTGAGAACAGCTTCCAGCAATTGAAGCAACTACTCACTAGTGCTCCAATCCTGAAGATTGCTGATCCAAGTAAGGATTATGTAGTATGCACAGATGCG
>ML797604.1:96876-178176 GCA_009831015.1 Picea engelmannii | reverse complement strand
GAACAGGCATGTGGGGAATGAGGGTCTATGTGCAGTGAGCGTGGGAGATTCCTGGGAGAGCTTCTTCCTGTTGAATGTGTATGCGATTGTCTTCCCTGTAACCTCAGCCTGAGACTAGATTCCTTACCCGGGGGTGGAGCTCGGTCCCAGCTCGGGGGTGACCTACTGTTGAGCTGATGAACAATGTGGTTTAAGGCTGGGAGGTTCATGGAAGGCCTGCACTTGGTTGGTGAATTCTACATCAGATAAAAGATAAGTAATCTGAGTTATGTTTTAACACATTTGACATGACTGTGCTGTTTTGTATCATGTTTTCCGCTGTGTAAATAAAATACTGTTGCATGCTATGGTTTGTTAATGGTAACAGTAACTTATATATTTTACTCTGCGAATTAAGTGTGTTTAATTCTGGTTAAATGCATCTGTTTTTAAATCCATGTAATGAATGGTAAACTAAGAGGTTGGGTGAAACCTGGGTAGTGAAGGGTACACTACAAATTGGTATCAGAGCAATTGGTTCACTACAAATTGGTATCAGAGCAATTGGTTCACTACAGAACTTAAGAGCCCTCCCAAGGAGGAAGAGGTGACTCATAAGTCCTCATTTCTCTATAGTGTTTTTCCAACTAATATAGTTATCCATTGGTGGCATAATCTTGGTCATTGGTTGATTGTTTTTGGTTCAAAGTTTCTTATGCATTCTAGTTTTATTTCCTTAGTTGTTTTTAGTTTGTTTAATTGTTTATTTCATGTCCTTGGATTGTTTAAATCATGCACTAACCTTTGTCTTGTCTAGCAGGCCCAACTAGACATGCAAGTGCCCTTGTTTTTCTCACCCAAGTGACGAAACAAACGAAACAAATTGGCGACCATATTGGGGATAGGTATCAATTTGCACCCTATTTGGGCTTTGAGAGAACTTATTTTTGATCCATTTTCCTTGCAGGTACCAAACCTAGCCTATCCTTACCTGTCAAGAGTCAAGTTTTGAGGTGGAGGAGGAGAATTTCACTCAAAATCCCCCCCCGCCCCCAACGCATGTCAGAATGTGTGCGGTTATTTCATCCCATAGATGCACACTCATAAGGATTCTATTCTCTACGCATTGTGTGCCCAAACAATTTTTTTTCTCTGTGCACTGTGTGCCCACTACGCCTCTGTATGAACTGTAACCTGCGCACATTTCCAGAGTTTCAAAATTGTAAGAGTTTTTGTGATGATTTGAAGGCCCCTAGCCTTCAAAATATTGCTTTCATGCAATTTGTAAATGCACTCCACTTAGACTCCTTTCCCATATGAAAGGTTAGCTAAACATAGGCACTTAGGGGGGTAAAAAGAACCATATTTTCTCCTCTCTTTCTTTGGTGCCACATGGATGGCTTGTTTAGGTTGTAAAAGTTAAGTTGAGATTATTTTCTATCACATATAATAACACTTTCATTGGGACTGGAAATCAACTTTGATCATTGAGTATGCTCTTCTCTCACACCATAGAGCGATCTTAAGAATAACAAAAGTGGTTAAGGGGACATTTCATCTCCCTTAACAAAATATTTAGGAGAGGAAAAAGCCCCCCTAGGGCTCCTCTTAGTTTCTTTTTGAAATCATCTTAAATTTGTAAGGGCCCATACATGCCCACATGTTGCAAACTTAGGACAATTTCTTGAAATTTATTTCTTAGTTTACATCACTAGGAGAGTTTAAAAATCAAAGCAACGGGTCCATACATGCCCACATGCTTGCAATATAGGATAGTTTTTTCAAGCTTTCTTAGTGTAAACAACATTAGGGAGTTTAAAGGATTGGTAAGGACCCATATGTCCACATGCTATTTCTTTAGGGATTTTAAAATTCCACAAGGTTTTACCAATGACACTTAGTAAGATAGGTAACAAATATTTGTAAGGACCACGGGAAGTCCACATGTTGAAAATTCACACCTAACTTATTAAAAATTGGCACATTTTATGAATTTCTCACACACAAAGTCACGCCTCACTCACATAATTTCCATCTTGAATTGTGGAGGTTGAAGTAGGTTTTCTCCAAAGGAATTATGAAACGTCCCACTATTTCTTGAAGAAAGTATCCACACCCACTTAATTCAAATGAGATTGGTTCACACCCCCAATCTCTCAGCCCACCACATCTAGTTTTTTTCTAAAAACTCACTAAGTTTTCCTCCACAAGAGGTGCCAAAAGATTTTTTTTAGTCTAGGTAGGATCTTGGGGGTAGACATCCAAATAACCCCCTGTTATCTAGTTCTCACATTCTCAAACATTAGAAGTTGACAAATAGGAAACTTTAAAATCCTCCAAGTCAAGTGTTCCTACAACATAAGGCAGGGAGATACCCATGAAGGGCCGAAGGCCGAGGTCTGGTTGTTCTGTACATCCCCCCTTGGGTCACCCAAATCTTGGAAGGGATCTAGCCCGTGGCCCATTTCTGAGGCAAAAAATCTAAATGCCACACTTTGATTGAGGTACCTAGTGGCCAAATTTAGGACATCTACCCCGGTGGAAATTGTGGGCTTCAATTGCTCCTTGATCAGATTTTGTGCGGCTATTGGGAAACATTGCTAGCTCTTTCAGGATATGCACTCTCTACCCCTCATTATAACTAATTATTTCATCCTTCAATAGTTCCTCTTCCAGTGGATTTAGACCCCACTATTGAGTGCTCTTGGAAGGTCTAGTACTATTTGAGAGGAAGGAAGATACGTCTTTTAGGACATGAGAATTTGTTTTATTTGTTCTCCCATGCGGAAAAAATATACCTACCCACATGTATGCTTATTTACAGTTGATTTATGTATGATGCTCATTTGATTACATGCAATTATGAGTTATATTGTGAAGGTTCAAATTATACAAGTCTCTTGTCCATTTATTTCTCTCATCACCATTTTCACACATTCACTTTGCTAGTGGACATCATAGGGGACCCACAGAATCCCCGTCATTCCAGACGCTTGCAGAATCTCCCTCCTATTCTAGGAGGAGATCCTAGTCTTGTCGACTCACCATATCAACCATCTCACACCCCTGTGAGTTACACCATTTTGGAATCAACTTTTCTTGGTTCCACTTTAATCGGGTCCAATTCCCAAGGCCATACATCCATTAGCTCCCCTTCACAAGGAGGCAGAGGGAAAACTTCTTCTCAAGGGAGAAGTACAACCCCACCAAATCCCCCTCAAGGGTCAGGTCCACTACTTTCTCACACCATGGCTGGAACTAATCCTCCACCACCACCCCCCATGCCATATTTGGTGTTTCTCAACATTCCTGATTTAAGTAAACTCATGAATGACCCTATTTTACATGACCCTGTTGGTCCTTAACCAATTTTTGGGAATTTCTTGGTCATGATGACCTATTTTGGTCATGATGACCTATGAGGAGCGTAAGATGAAGCAGATATCATGGGATATTGGCCCCCTTTTTGGGTTTTTGGGAATATGTAACGGGAAGGGGATGTTGGCCCATGGGTTTACCCATGTTTAGGCATATTTTGTATGTATATATAGATGTCTAGACCATATAGAGAAGTAGTGGATGATATATCTATGTGATGTAGGCTAAGTGCCAAGAGTTGGATCTGTGTGATCAAGGCTTTGTGCATTCTATGTAAGACTTGTAGAGATGAGTGCAAGTCCTTGTGCAATATGATAGGAGGCTTAGTGTTGTAACAAAAGGAAGAGGGATATAGCGAGCTATGTAGATCTTATGTCCTGTGCGGAGCAAGGGTTTCGAGGCTCTATGCTTGTAACTGATTGACCAAAGACTATAAAGAAGAAGAGTTGGTGGACGTAGACCCAGGAGAGGGGTGAACCACGTAAATCCCATGTTACAATGCTTTGTGCTTGTCTTAATGAGTTTATGTCTTGTTTTTCTAAGTGCTCTGATGTAGTTGGATAGATCTACTTGCTTTCTGCTTATTATATGTGAGAATGCTAGATCTGACCTACATGGATATGCTTAGTGATTAATCTGATTTGTTTACCTATGATAAGTGCTTGGATACATTAGGTTAATGTGAATACTACGAGGCTCTGTTTTATTAGCGAAGGTTGCAGACACTTGAGTCTTTGTGAATACAGATCTATGTCCCAGCTAAGGTTGCAGACACTTGAGTCTTTAAACCACCCATGCCTCTACCTCGGGTGAGACTTCATCTGCTTTGCAGGTGTTTGCGAAAGGGCTGGTAGTTAGGGTTTTGTTGGTGCATTGTTGTAGCATTGAAACTTGGGTTTGCCCCTAGGCCAATAGATGGTTATGTTGCCGGGACATGAAATTGTGATTGTTGGGAACTAAGGAAGAAGAAACTTTGTGCAAAGATTCTATCTAAAAGTATGAAAGCTCTGTGCGTAGATCTATTTCCCTAGTGCGCAAAATTTTACTTGACCTGTGAAGCTTTGTGCTAAGAGGAAGGTCAAATATGAAGAAAAGAAGTCTGATCTGAAGAAGAGAGGTAAGATCTGTAAGCTCTGTGCTCTGATAAAGTTAAGAATAGTTAAAAAGTTTTAGATATGAAAACTTTGTGCTTTGTAAAAGTAACATAAGTGGAATTTTTCATTTCTAGAGTATGGATATAGGTATGATTGATAGATTCTGTCCTAGATTAAAAAATAGGGCACTAATAGATGAAACAAGGTTTGATATGAATAGATATGATAAGAATAATGAAAGATATGTTATACCTATGCATAAAAAAGATGTTTGGACTAACAAATGGATGCAGGATCCAAGAAATAATTTGTTGCAGGTTAGCTCATACGATCCTAGCGCACAGTACAAAAGAGGTTGGGGATCATTTAAAAGAAAGAGAGGATTAACCCTCTATTACAGTTGCAGAAGATCGGGGCATCTGGCTAAGGAATTCCCTGGAAGAAGACCTAGTGGTCTTTGTTGTAAGGCTCTAGACCATGAAGTGTTGGATTGTCCTAGAATGATCGATAAGCTTGAAGGAATGAATCTGAATCAAGAAAACTCGAAGGAAAATCCAGAGGCTATAACAGAAACCCGAGAAAAATCAAATAAAGCATTGCTACATATGAAAGAAACCCTGAATAACCACCGACATTCTAGATTATCAGAGATATTCAAAGCAAAGGAATGCACCGAAGCAAGAATAGGCAACTTTGACATTGACTGTGTTTTGGATGAGGAAATATAGGTGAATATTATGCCAGAGATAACTTGGGAAGATATAGGGAGGCCTTATATGATTCTTTCAATAGGAGGAATAGGGTTATTCAGAGGAAAATTGGTAAACCTGTGTGGAAGGCTCACTTAGATACCTATGATTGTTAATGAAACTTCGACAGAAGAAGATTTTGAGATTATTAACTTTATTGAAGACAACGCCCCGTTTACCATGTTACTAGGGAAACCTTGGATTGACAGAGTTCAAGCCAGACAAAAGGAAGAAGAAGAAGCCTCAGAGTAGAGGAAACAAGACTTAAAAGATTTCATGGCTAGAAGGATCACACAATTGATTGAAGAACAGGAGAACAGATCGAAGCTAGTTGTCACTAGAAACATTGATGTCGAAGCTGCAAGAACATTAGGAGACCCACAGAAGACTAAAGTACTTACTCCAGATAAATAAGAGGTATTACCCCTGAATCCTAGGAAAGAATGTCAACAGTGCGCGGTGACTATGTTAAAAGACGATAAGAATCAAAATGGAAAAGAGACTACCAAGATGAATCTCATTGGAAAGAAGGCTAGAAAGATAAGTAAGAAGAGGGATAATATTGAAAAGTTACAGAGGATTCCAGAGGGAACTTTGCAGAAAGAAAATTTGCAGAATTGGAGCTTCGTCGGGATATCAGAACAATGACACATGGCACTTCGCCGTGGTGAAGCAATATAGCCATTGGGGCCGATATTTCTGTTCAACTCCCGCTTCAAACGGGAAGAAAAGCAATAAAGGTTTGTCATTAGACCATTGGTTCACGCCATAATGGATCGAAAAAGAGTTAATAGGGGCTCATAACCATTGCACGTGAACCATTGTTGAGTTTCCTACTTATCCCGTCGCGCCATGCACAGAGAACACTTTTTCTAACTGATAATTTGAAGCCTCTAGATTGAACGAATTGCATACAATGATCATTGTGCCCTTGCTATTATTCCAGTGTAGTATCTAAGTCCATCGTGACCTTGATAATTTTAATCCCGAGTGTGTATGTCCGATGAGCTCACCGTAGTTGAAGAATCAGTAACATAAGTTCTCCTTGAATTGATGACAGAAAGAGTCATGTCGAAGAGAGGAGTGTCTACATGTGTTGCAAGATACCAGATATAATAAATATGCAGAACAAAAATAAAATGCTAGAAATGGAAGAATAAAAGTAACATAACCAGCATAATCTCCACAATAACACAGTAATGATATAAGAACAACAGAAAAAATAGCACTTTGATTTAGAAAGCAATGTTCATGGGCCTCTTCGAGGGGGAAACCTCTAGTCGAGCAGTGCTCTATTACAATAATCTCCAAGCTAGGGTTTTCATACCCTCGACCCTTATTTATACTAAATATGTCTATTAAGAGAAGCATCTAGAGGAAGATCCTTCTAGAAGCAGAAGCTTCTATTAGGTATTCTTACATCCACCTTATTCTATTTTATTGAAAGGCCTTATTAATATTGACCTTTATTACATCTGAATATATTGATCTACCTATGTGCGGGTTAGGACCCTAACATGTCTGCCCCCTTAAAAACAACCTTGTCCTCAAGGCTTGAGATGTGGAAACTGTTGCAGAATGGTAGTTGGTTCCCAAGTGGCATCTGCTGGAGTCGTATATTTCCACTGGACTAGCACTTCCTTGATGGTTCTCTGATGCAGGTGATGCTCACACTGGTCCAAAAATTCTTCTGGCTGTAGCCAAATGGATCCTTCTTCAACTAACTCTGGAAGGTTGGTCTGAATTTGGCACCTAGTTCCAATCACCTTCTTTAACCATGAAACATGAAAAGAAGGATGTATCTTCGACTGACTGGGCAGAGCTAACTGATATGCAACTTTTCCCACACGCTTGAGAACTAAATAAGGACCATAAAATTTGGGCACTAGCTTCTGACAATGCTCGACCTTGAGGGAAGTTTTCTTGTATGGTTGCAGTCGCAGAAAAACTTGATCCCCTTCTGCAAATTGACGTTCAGAGCGACCTTGATCTGCTTGTTGCTTCATGTGATTTTGTTCCATGACCAAGTTCTCTTTAAGGGTATGAAGAATATCCTCTTGAACCGTAAGTGTTTGGTCAACCACCTGGACCTTCGAGGTACTCGGTAAGTTTGAGAGAACTGAAGGTGGCTTTTGTCCATATACCACTTCAAAAGGAGTCATGCGAGTAGCTATATGGTAGGAAGTGTTGTACCACCATTTAGCTAGGGGTAACCATTGATCCCACTGATGTTGTTTTTCAGAGGCAAAACACCTCAGATATGTTTCCAAACACTTGTTGACAACTTCTGTTTGACCATCAGTCTGGGGATGATAATATGTGCTGAGATGCAATTGGGTGCCCTATAGATTAAACAGTTCTTGCCAAAAATTGCTTGTGAAAGTTGGGTCATGATCAGAAACAATAGAGTGCAGCATGCCATGAAGCTTGAATACCTAGTCCATGAAAATTTGAGCCACCGTGGATGTAGTAAATGGGTGTTAAAGAGCACAAAAATGAGCATACTTGGAAAGGCGATCCACAACCACCACTATGACTGATTTATTCCTCAATTTGGGTAAGCTGGTAATAAAGTCCATAGAGATATCCTTCCAAATAGCAGGTGGAATCAGAAGCGGTTGTAGTGTGCCCGGAGATTTGACTGTTTCTCCCTTTTTGTGTTGACACACCTCACATTCAGCGACAAAATTATGGATGTCCTATTTCATACCATCCCAGAAAAAAGAATGTTTGACCCTGTCATATGTTTTGGTGAATCCTGAGTGCCCCATTGTGGGTGTAGCATGAAGCTCATAAAGTACCGTGGATTTAAGCTTTGATTGTTTACTTAAATACAAACAACCTTTGTATCAAAGATCATCCTAGAGCCAAGAGTACCCTGGGGGAGCCAAAGCCTTGGTCTGCAATTGCTGGATTAGATGCAAACTTTTGGGTCCTGAAACCATTCCTTACACACAACTTGGAGCCAATCAGGTACAATGAAGGAAAGAGAAAAAAGGGATCCTTCTTCTTCATATTTTCAAGACAGTGCATCCGCCACTACATTGTCTTTTCCCTTCTTGTAAATGATCTCATAATCATATCCAAAGAGCTTAGTCACCCATTTTTGTTTCTCCAGGGAGGAAATGCATTGTTCCATAAAGTACTTGAGGCTTTGATGGTTGGTCTTAATTTGGAATTTTTGCCCCAAGAGATAAGGGCATCAAAGATCAATGGCATGCAGAATAACCAACTTTTCCTTTTCATAAATGGGTATCCCTAGATTCCTTTTAGATAGTTGCTTGCTGGTGAAGGACAAAGGTCAACCCTCTTGCATAAGGACAACGTCGATTCCTTTCCCTAAGGCATCACATTCCAACACAAAGGTCTTTGTGAAATCAGGAAGGGCCAGAACCCGAGTGGTGCACATGGCCATATTCAAGGTTTGAAAAGCTTGAGCAATGGATGGAGTCCAAGTGAAAGATTTCTTTTTGAGGAGAGAAGTGGGAGGTGCTGCAATATTTTTGTAGTTCTTAACAAACTTGCTATAATACCCTATTAAGCCCATAAATCCACACAAGCTTTTGAGAGTCCTTGGGTGTGGCCAGTCTTACATAGCTTCAATCTTTTTTGAATCCACCCTAACGACATCCTTGCCAATAAGATGACCCAAGTATTCTACTTATGAGGCACCAAAAGCACATTTAGACTGTTTCAGGAAAAGTTGGTGCTAAGAGAGTAGATGGAGAACTTGATCCACATGAGTAATATGGTCTGTCCAAGTTTTTCTATAGATGAGGATATCATCAAAGAAAACTAAGACAAAATGACAGAGAAAGGGATGGAAGACATGATTCATGAGGCTTTGGAAGGTGGAGGGGGCATTACACAAGCCAAAGGGCATGACCAAAAACTCATAGTGGCCCTCATGAGTGCGAAAGGTCATATTGGGAATGTCTGTCTCTTTCATACATATCTAGTGATAGCCCGAGTGAAGATCAAGTTTAGTAAAGAATTGGGCACCATTCAATTCATCCAGGAGGTCATCAATGACAAGAATGGGAAATTTGTCTTTAATGGTCAGTTTGTTGAGGGCATAGAAGTCAGGACACATTCTCCAAGAACCTTCTTTCTTCAGGACCATGACTACAGGAGAAGAGTAAGGGGTCATACTAGGGTGGATAACACCTACATTAAGGGTTCCTAGACCATTTTCTCAATTTCATTTTTTTTGTGAAAAGGGGTGGAAATAGGGACAGATATTGGGAGGAAGGCTTCCGGGTACAAGGGGAATGGAGTGATCATGAACACCGTGGGAAGGAGGGAGTCCTTGGGGAGTGGAAATTACCATTTGATGTTTAGAAAGAGGGCTTGGAGGTCATGCGGCACCGGGGGTGTCTTTGTTGCTTGTATGGCATGGAGTTGGGAAATGACACCAGAATGACCTTTTTTTAGCATCTTTTCCATGCGATGGGAACTAATGACCTCAAGTGAACCAGTAGTGATGCCTTGGAATTTATATTGGTGGCCTTCTTGGTCGAATTGCATGGTTAATGCCTTAAAATCCATGAGAATGGGACCCAAAGTTCTTATCCAGTCTGCACCCAGCACAATGTCACAACCACCCATGTCGATATCAAACATATGGGATTTTAGGTGGTAGTCACCGATTTGGAGACGCACATTTTCACAGCGCCCTCCACATTTCATGGAACTACCATTGGTAATCATGATTTGGAAATTGTTGACAACATGGATGTAGCAATGCGTTTCTTGGGCAATGAAGCGATGAATAAAATTATGGGTGCTTCCACTATCAACCAGAATGATGACCTTCTGATGCTTGATGTAACCGATTAACTTGAGGGTTTGGGGAGCGGAGAAGCTAGTGAGAGCATTGAGGGAAATGACAAGTTCTACTATAGGAGGGTCTGAGGGAGGGGTTATGTCAGTGATTTCAGGTGACTCAGACACAAGGGGAGTTTCAACATCCTCTTCCGAAATATCCTCAGAGATGGCCATAAAAATATTTTGTTCTTTACACTTGTGGTCTGGGAAATATTTGTCATCATAATTATAACAAAGGCCTTTGAGTTGGAATTCAACCATTTCATTCCTGGTCAATTTTTGGATCTTTAATGGGGTGGGGGGAGTAGTGGGAGTGATGGGTTTAGGGTGAGGGATAAAGGAAGGTTTTCAGTTTTGAGAGGATACAACCTATTGTGCTTCTTTAGATATTTTAGTAGCCTCCACCCAACTCAAGGGTTGAGCCATGAGGACATGGGCCCGAATATCCTCCTTGAGACCACTGATAAAACACTCTCGAAAGAAAGCATTAGTCATGCCCTCTGTTCGAAAATCCAGACGCTCAAAGGCAACTATGAAGTATTCTACTGTTCTGGATTGTTTCAACTTTGTCAAACAACCCAAATGGTTGGTGTCCATGTCAAAGAGTTCATAAAGCTCAGTCACAAATTGGGTCCAAGCAATATACCCTTGACATGAAGTTTTTCTCCATTGCCACCATTGCCAACGTTCTTGATCTAGATGGAGAACACCATATCGGAGTTTGGCCAAGTCATATGTTATGTCATATAAAGAGAAATAATGTTCCATTTGGGTGACCCAACCAGTGGGGTCCGAGCCATCAAATTTGGTGACATCGACCTACAGAAGGCGTAGGTGCCATTGAACTTGATGGGGCTGAAAGGTATGGGAATGAGAGGAATGTTCACCTTCGGTCTTTGGAGGTGCTTCAGAGAAAGGGTCATCTGTAGGGATCTTCAGTTTGGTTCCGAGTGATGCAAAGATAGATTCAAGTTGGTTGGTCAGTTCTTGTTTGACTTCCTCCATTGAGGACTGCATGGTTGTATTTATGGTTGTATTGATGGATGAATTGATGGAGGCAACAATAGCACTAAGTTGTTTCACTTCTTTTTGGGTCTCGAGGAAACTAGATTGCAAGGTGTTGAAGCGAGTTTCTAGATCTTGGCTATGGGTATGGGCCATGAGGATGGGTGAACTGAAAAGGGGAGGGTCGGGTCAAAATGTTTTCCGAAAAATGATATGGATGAATGTGATAAGGGCGAAGAGATGAATCCAATGGAATAGGTCTCAAATAATGGTGAAAAAATTTCCAGACTTTATTTTTTATTTTTTACACTTGTGGAGTTATACTCTAGTCTGAAGAATACTATAGTGATGAAATCCCCAAATGCTTAACCAGAAAGAAATGTGTATTTACTTGGAAAGCTGAACACCATTGTGCGACAATAGATCTGGTTTGTTTTAATTTGTTTATGTTTCTGTCCCCCAAGGTTTAGGTATTCAAGGGTTCTACAAAAAAGGGTTTTCCCTGTGCTATAGCTCTTTGATATATGTGCAGGGTCCAATAGTAGTACTCGGCCGAATATCTCAGGGAATTAACTAAGGAGGATAGACCATACCCTTAGCCGTACTACCCGACTACCCAGGTACTATAGAGTATCTTCCCGAGTGCTATTCTTGGTGACACTATAGCAGTCCAATGACTAATAGGTTTATTTAAAGAGGGCTTCAGGAAATCTAGGCCAATCCGTACACAAGTGTTGTCTGATGCGCTACCACTTGAAGGGGTACCAACAGGGGTTACAAGGGTGGCCAACAGATGTGCATTTAAGAACCACTTGTATTTCCTGCGTGTATGAATCCCTCAACCACAGGTTTATGCACGTAACAATAGATATCTATGGCTTAAAGACGTCGGAATACGTCTCTACCCTGAAAAAAAATTCCCACAATTTCTGCCAAGGAAAGTGCTCTAATACCACTTGCAAGATACCAGATATAATAAATATGCAGAATAGAAATAAAATGCTAGAAATGGTAGAATAATAGTAATATAACCAACATAATATCCACAATAACACAGTAATGATATAAGAACAACAACAAAAATAGCACTTTGATTCAGAAAGCAATGTTCACGGGCCTCTTCAAGGAGTCAACCTCCAGTCAAGCAACTCTTTGTTACAATAATCTCTAAGCTAGGGTTTTCATACCCTCGACCCTTATTTATACTAAATATGTCTATCAAGAGAAGCATCTAGAGGAATATCCTTCTAGAAGCAGAAGCTTCTATTAGGTCTTCTTACATCCACCTTATTCTATTTTATTGAAAGGCCTTATTAATATTGACCTTTATTACATTCAAATATATTGATCTACCTATGTGTGGGTTAGGACCCTAACAGTGTATAAGCATCTTCAACGAGAGGACTGTAGGCCTCTCCATCCACTACTCGAGCTGGACCATCCTGGTCAGCTAATGAGAAACGAATGAAGCACAGAGATGAAATCACAAATGCTAAGCTGACTCCAAGCATTTTACCCGCCTATATACCACCTTTGAGTGGCACAATCAATCGTGATAGTGTGCCCCAAGAATTTGAATATGCCTTGGTCACTGCATACCTTCCGAAAGAGGTTTGCATCGTTCGTGTTGACCAGGATAAGCTCGCAGTGTTGAAGTTTAGTGACTTCAACCTCGATGATAGGAAGGTTTACAGCATGCTCACCCCGCATAAGTATCTGACGAGAATAAAAGGAAAGAGCTCAAATATTACCCCTCAGTCATGGACCCATAACCTCACGCATTCCACCCTACTGAATGTTATGGAGATTCTGCACTTCAGGCCACACCAGGAGGTGAACGCATGTGTCAAATTACTGTTGTCTTTCTATCATGGAGATTATTTATGGTTGAACCACTGCATCACAGTGGATCCAACATTGATCAATCGGATCACAGGGCTAAGCATGCAAGGCCTCAACCCACAAGATTTCTACCTTGGAAAGACAGCGGATCGTGCTCTTGCCCAGAGGATAAAGGATACTTACGGAGATGTAGAGAAGGGAATGTGAGGCTACAAGGTAGCCTCTATCCAAAGTGGCACAGTGTGCCTAGCCTATCAACTGATCACAGGGAAATTAGTTCACAAGAACTGGCGCACCCAAGTAACCGGATTTGTAGTCGACCTCACAGGGAAGTGCGCAGAGGGCCTACACATGAATTGGTCAAAGTACTTGGTGAACCAGTTAGAAATTGACTGCAGGGAAGTGCAAGATCAAGGATATGAGTTCCACTTCATTTGGCTTCTCATCTTAATCATGTTCATCACATGGGATATGCCGGAAGGTGCGACCTTATGTTGGGCTCTAAATATGTCCTAAAAACAACCTCTATGCATCAACCAAAGGTAGGTGCTGGCACAAGTGTCTTACTTGTCGCCTACGTAGGTTCTTACCTTCCATTTTCAATACCCAACCTCTAGAGATGCAAGACCTGTAAAGGAACAACAATCGTAAAGGGAACAACAATTGTTCTATTCAAAGGAACAACATGACCTGCAAAAGGAACAACAATCGAAACAAAAGGAAAAACAGTCGTTACATTGGGTCGAACTAATGTTGAATTAATTGCATTGTAGTATTTACCCAACTATCTAATTTGTCAACCTGGGGTTCATAAACTGATGAAGCACACGCAAAGTATATGCAAGATTGAAGCGGGATTAATCTAATCTAATGTTTAAGCTACAACTGAAATTGAATCATTAATCTAACACATGACTGAAATAGAATCATTAATCTAATAGAAGACTTGGAATTGAATTAGTCTAGTTGCGTAAATGAAATTAATCTAGGAATGAGAAATTGCATGAAGGAATTAATCGAGAAATGGAGAACTACATGAAGGGAAAGAAAGTACAACATGTGAAGAGTTAAATAACACAACAACATATGTGAGCTCACTCCAATGAAGCAATCTTCTATTATAATAACCAAATCAATCTTCATAGCAAAATAATAAAAGCATGAAAACCAAAACCATGAATCAAATTTAAGAATCCCTTTCTCTTTCGAATCCTAATGACTACCATTAATGACTACTCTAATTCTCTACTTACAACTGATTGAATTCTAATTGCTCCTAATTGAATTCTCATGAAGAGAGAGAACTCTCTTTTATACATGAGAGTCTTGAAGATAAGATAACCATCTCATTATTATAGATCCACTTTTCTCTCAAACTATTTCCCATTATTACAAAATATAATCCCTTCAAATCCTCACACATATCTCTCATATATATTGGATAAGATATTCCAACCAAATCTCCATGATCTTCTCCTTGGAATGGGCTTGAATTATCTTCTCAAATATTGAAATGGTGGAGGAATTATCTGACAAGTCCTTTTGAATTAATCCTTCTCATATTCCTACACATTACAAAGATCACACATATTTGAGATATATATGAAAACATGTTGATTTTCTAACATTTAATCACAAATTCCTTTTAAATACTAAAATGAATAAAGTGGAGAATAATAAGGTGAAACCCAAGTATATTTGTGGAAATGATATTGTGAAAGGTTAATGGGTCAATGAAATGTGGAGAATGATGAAGGGAAAGGTGGATGAGAATAGGACATTTCAGAGCCCCAACACCTTCCTGGACACCGAGCCCTTTGAACCACTAGCTGCGAAGTTCAGTACGTTGTTGTATTCCAGCGACATGAACAAGTAGTGGCAATCAAATTCCATCTTCCACACTTATTACACCCAGTTGAAGACTGCTATCTAGTTCGAGCCTCGTATAACCCCAAACACACTCCACAGGTTTAGACCCTTGATGAAATTCAATGCAGACCGCCATTTCATCTATATCACAATGCGCGTTGATGAGCATAAACAACAACTACAGTCATTCTACAAGCTGGCAGAGGAATAATTATAAGAGACTACTAAGGAATGGTCGGTGGACCTCCTCATCCCAGCAGACCCCATAGATATATCTAATATCAACAGTCCAAAAGTAGTGCACGATACACCTAAACTGAGCAAGACCAAGAAAAATGAAGAAGCCCAAGATGTCCACAGTACCTTGGCAAAGATTACTTATATATCACCTGAGCAAGGAGGTGATGACAAATAGATAGATGGCACAAAATTCAAACAAAATAAAGGCAAGGTTACATCGCCTAGAGATGAGGAGGACCCCTCGAAGAAAAGGAAGGTTTCCCCTCCGAAACCTTCCTCAAGGAAGAAATCAAAAGCAACCAGGACTAAGTTTGAGACCACCCTCACCTCAGACGACTTTGACTTCATCTTTGTAGCACTGAATGATGCCTCACTGGAGATAGAAAAGAAGCAAGAAGTGAAGAAGGAGGAGGTGTTCAGTCGGATCAAGATTGAACTTCAACAAGTGCATCAGACACTACAATCCAACCGTGTAGTTTCTAATATGCCTCTATTAGAAGGAACAACAGAAATAGGAGATGAGCTAGCTCAACTCGAACAGATCGCTAATACAGTCGAAGCTTGCCTTCGACGAGCACAGTAGGAGACAGTGCAAGCCACCCAGAATTTGGTGAAGCATAGGAAGACCTTCTAGAGAAGCGAAATACTGTCAAACATGAGAAACTTACTTTACAAGAGAGGTTCGATGAAGAAAAATCCCAGCTGCATAAAGAAAAGGAACAATTTCTCAGAAAGAAACTCGAAGTCAAGGAAATGGTTCACAGACCACTTCACTCTGTGACAGTAATTGAAGTAAAGGCCGAAGAATGAGTTCCATAGCAGGTGGCATAACTCGAAGACATAATCCAGCAGCTCCAGCAGTGCATTGAAGACTTGGAGCTCCGCACTGTGCCTAAAACCCATCAAGATATATGAGACCAAAGGGAAGCCACTGCCCATAGATCAGTTGATAGATTAAAATATATTTCCTTGGAGTGGAAGCAGTTGAGTAACCGGAGTGCTCAAACATATGAAAACCTCATTGAGAATCCTGATTTATGGGCATTGGAGTTGTAACTCCAAGAAGCAAAGTAGCATGCAGATACACTATAGGCATAGCTGAAGGCCCTCTCAATTGTAGATAGAATGAAGAGGTCTCTTGAAAAATGTACAACTCAACAACATATCCATATTCTTCAAAGAAAAGTGATGGAATTCACTCAACGACTTCAACCTACGCAAGATAAGGCATGCCTATTGTTTACAAAGGTCAAGAGTCAAGGAGCAGAGCTAGAACAAGTCGTCCTCACAACAGAACAATGCCTAAAAGGACCAGTGAATGATGTAGTGATCCAGGAGTTCACTGAACAAGAGGCCACAACAAAGCAACAAGTCAAAGCAACTCGATCCAAGCTTGAGGTGTTTGAGGTAGAATTGCTTAGACCAGAGTGATTCGGGATGAGTCACAGGTGAGTGTTGGGGGCTTGTTGGCCCTTGACCAAGTTTTGGGAATTTATTGGTCATGATGACCTATTTTGGAACTTCAAAAACCATCGAAGGAGGATCGCAAGACGAAGCATAGATCACGAGATCTTGACCCCCTTTTTGGGTTTTTAGGAATATGTAACGGGAAGGGGATGTTGGCCCATGGGTTTACCCGTGTTTAGGCCTATTTTGTATGCATATATAGATGTCTAGGCCATATAGAGAAGTAGTGGATGATATATCTATGTGATGTAAGCTAAATGCCAAGAGTTGGATCTATGTGATCAAGGATTTGTGAATTCTTTGTAAGACTTGTAGAGCTGAGTGCAAGTTCCTATGTGATACGATAGGAGGCTTAGTGTTGTAACACAAGGAAGAGGGTTCTAGCGAGATACACATATCTTCTATCCTATGCGAAGCAAGGGTTTTGAGGCTCTATGCTTGTAACCGATTGACTGAAGACTATAAATAATAAGAGTTGGTGGATGTAGCCCCAAGAGAGGGGTGAACGATGTAAATCCTGTGTTATGATTCTCTGTGCTTGTCTTAATGAGTTTATGTCTTCTTTTGCTAAGTGCTTTGATGTAGTTGGATAGATCTACTTTCTTTGTGCTTATTATATGTGGGAATGCTAGATCTGATCTACATGGTTGTGCTTAATGCTTAATCTGATCTGTTTACCTATGTTAAGTGCTTGGATATAGTAGGTTAATGTGAATACTACGAGGCTTTGTTTTATCAGCAAAGTAGATAATGATTGTATATTCAGGAATTGAAGGTGCTAAGTACTTTATTAAAGTGTTATAATCACAGATATGTGTCCTAGCTAAGGTTGCAGACACCTGAGTTCTGCAACCACCCATGCCTCTACCTCGGGTGAGACTTCATCTACTTCACAGGTGTTGTCGAAAGGGACGGTAGTTAGGGTTTTGTTGGTGCGATGTTGTAGCGTTGAACCCTGGGTTTTCCCTTGTACCAACAGACCCCAAATGACCCAATATGCCTACCAAACTACCTTTAGACATTCCAAAATTTGAAGGATAATCAGGGGAAGATCCCGCCAACCATGTCATGAACTTCCACTTGTGGTTCTCTTCAAACAACATCGTGGATGACTCCATCCACTTAAGGTTATTTCAACAAACACTTATTGGTCCATCAGCCAAATGGTATGTAGACAAAAAATCAGGGTCCCACGTGACTTTTGAATCCTTGGCCAAAGACCTTTTGGCCTTTTTCCAACTACCAATTCATCATGACACTAGTTTAGAACTGCTCTTCGAGTGAAAACAAACCTCAGCAATGCATATTTTTGACCAAATCCATGAATTGCGTCGACAACGTAGTTTATGTAAAGTAGAAACCACCAAAGAACAATGTCTCAATTGGTTTCTAAAATCACTCGTCTTTATACTTGCCAAATATGTTGAATCCACCTTCCCCCAATCCGAAGAGGAAGCCATCAATAAGGCTCAACAATTCGACCTCATTTATGCTCAGTCAGGTTACTTATACACTGTCATAACTGATGCACCCAAACATGTACCATTTGGCTAGGAAAAACCTGGCATGTCTCACACTACGAATGGGTTGATTGGTACCACGACACACCACAACCTGTACATCAAACCACCACCTATGTACAGTACACCCCAATATCCTCCAATATATGGAGGGCCATATTATTACCCTCCTCCCCCATGCATTGACCCTCACCGACGCCCAACTTCTCAACCAAGTTCAGGTTCCCCTTCTACCTCAGCATATAACTTAGGCACTAGCAAAATCACTATGCCTTCATATGCGCCCTATGGATCGTTGCCAAAAAAAAATATGTATTTCCCATTTCCTAGTTCTCCACATCCGATTGGTCTTCCACTATTATCGGACTAATCGGTAGGTGTGGACACTAAAAGATCTCCCTAGATCCACTTGGATCTAGAACAAAATAGGACAGGACGCAACTCTTTCCCTAAGTTGTAATCATTGAATCTGCTAATAGGAAGGAATAAGTAACGTACCTTTATATCGCTTCCTTAGGTCTCTATTGATCCTGTTTTTCTCTGGTGCTCTCGTGTGGTCAAGTCCAAGACAATACAAACCAACCAAAGTGAATATAGCAAAATGTATTCAACGTCAACTTATGTATATGATCAAGGAATTACACAATAAAGTAAGAGTAACTTTATGGGAAAGGGACATGTCATTGTATCATATTAATTGAAAGTAGAAGATACAACCTGATTGCCTTGATGTCTCAAGCTTCCTTTCAGTGACCCTTGGTTCCAACACACACACTTGCTCTATACTTGCATGAAGAAGATCCAATTCCTCTTGATAGACCAACTAGAGTCTTCAAGCCTCTGTCCAAGCAAGGTTCTTCACACAATTCTTTCACCAATTCTTCATTCAATCTTGCTTCACCTTTTCCATGAGAAACCTTTCAATATATAGGAGAAGGAGAGATGGTTACATGGATGAGGATGATCCCATCAAATCTGAGAAGTTAGTAAAATGACAACCATACAAATGCCAACTCATTTTTTAGAAGATTCCCTTCTAGAACCCTCGAGACCTCTTCTCCTTTCCAAGCTTAAAAATAGGTTCGCACCCTATGTATGGAGAAAAATTCTTGAAGTTCGCATCCTAAGTGAAGGTGGCCTGTGAGAATGAGGGATTCTTGCACCCTAGGCCATAGGAAGCCTGCGAACTCACTTTAAAAATATGTTTTTGGAAGGAGACAAGGGCCACTTTTCTGAGGCAAAAAGTCCTTGTTGGAAGCCTGAATACACCATTGTTAAGACATCATCATAGTGACCAAAATCATGTGTAATTGAATGCCCCCCAAAGTATGAGGCCAGAATCTGTGACAGCCGAAATTCTTTGTAAACTACGTGTGTGTGTCAGAAACCAGGAGTGCACCTAATCTGAAACCTGCAAACAACCAAGCATCTGCAGAATATAATACCAGTTCTGAGGTAGGCATTCCCATACACATATCACAAATGGATGACATCGTGAATGTAGGTCATGTCCACCAATCATACACCATGGATCCATGCCATCAAATACACTGCATAGCCACCAGGAATACATTGTGGATCTATGTGAGAAGACTCAAATTAAGATGACATAGCCACGTGACATACAAAGTGGATCTATGTGTCAGCAAATCATACATATTCCATCGTAGCCCAGATCAAAAATATGAGACCCAGGGTCTTCAATCTCATCACCTAAAAGTACGAATCTAACCATGTGATTACATGTGCTGAAGTCGAACATGGTAGAAACCACTTGATTACCGGTCATTGATGAAACTGTTAACAAGTGCAAGGGAAATCACCATTAATATTAATGACTCCCAAGGTAAACTAGTACAATCCATTGAATGTGAATAAATGAGTTGAGGTCGAACATCCAACGGAATCTACTGATCAGGGGTCAATAATGAAAACCCATTGTTGAAAGAGAGGAAACCTGCCATTGAGGCATGCAAGTTCTAAGGTACCAAATAATTTCTAAGTCTTGTTTCCGGAATATGAGTTGGAGTTGACAGAACAAGACTCATCACAGGAGGGCCTTGATGTATCCCCCATCAATGACATGAAATAAGTAACATATTTTTAAGGTGAAACAAAGTATGAATATAGATGGAAATGGACACAGGGAAGGTAGACTTGGTAAGAATGGACAACTGCAGATGGCTGACTCAATAGAGGTTTTGGATGAACTTCTCTTGAACATATGAATGACACGACCAAGGATTTGGTAGCACTGACTCAGAGACAACTCAGGAGATGACCTTGTAGCAAGTCAAATGAGAGACAAATGGATTTCCCAAACTGGCTTCAAATAATGAATAGGGGGTGTCATGTTCAAGAGCGACACTTACTGCCAAAAAATATGAATACGAAAACACATCCCTTTCCCAAATTTTCCTCCACCATTTCTGGCGAGTACCTCTTTATTTTTATGCAAGATTGAGGAGGATAACATATGCTTGTTGATGTAAGCTCATCCTTTGGATGAGTCCCTCAGAGTATGTTTAACGAACCCTAGGAAGGAGTGGCTCGGTCCCATTACGGGTCTTTCGATGTTTGTTTAACGAGTCCAAAGATAGAAAAATCAAGGGTTTTTCATGTTTTGAGAGTTTGAAAAACACTTAATGATAACTCTCTCAGTTCCTTTTTTGTAAAATAGTTTGACAGGACCGAAAAAGTGATAAACTATCTCCCATCGAACGTTTCCTTCAGATACTTTTACAAGCGTGAACAGAACAAGGTTGCTTGACAATCTTTTTGTTTCTATGGAGTGTGAAAAAAGCTTAAAAGATACTCCTTTATGTTCGTCATTTTCGTGTTACCATGACGAGTATGAAAAGATGAGAAAAGTATACTTGGTTACGTTCTCATGTATTTTCGAGCGTGAGAATGAACGAATATTGAGCTCGAATCTTTTCTAAAAACTATAAAAAGCAGTTGTACATGCGACAAAAAAAAAAGAAAACATCTGTACTCTTTTGTGTGGACTTCAAAGTCATTATATCTGCAAAAAGTCACACTCATAGGGCTATTAGGCATTAGGTTTGATGAATAAAACAATATAAAAATCAACAAAAATGGTAAAAAGTAAATAAATGTGGGTGAAAGGGATTTTACCATATTCATTGTGATTTTGCGAAGAACTTTGCCCAAAACAACTCTTTTTACCTCAAATTTCATTGGTCGATCACAGGAGGCACATGCTTCCATTTGGAAAACTGTCTCCATCAACGAGGTAGGCTCTTGATCTCCTATCTTTTCCATGGTTTAGTTTTTATTTTCATTGGCAATTTTCAAGGTTTTGGATTTGTTTTGCCAAAACTTGCGCCCGAGCATTCTCACGGGCTAGTCATATGGAACCTGTGAGAATGCATGATTCTCACAAGTAGCCTCAAAGGCACCTGCGAGAATCTCACATTGTGCTAAAGGGGCACTTGCGAGGGCCGAAAAATGAAAATTCACTTTGAGTTTTGCTCAATAAAAAATATGCCAAGGTTTGAAATGAGTTTCTGACCCTTCTCTTATGGTTCTTGTGTAGGCATTTGACTGTCACGATGCTAGATTGGTGAGAAAGAGAACATGAGGAAGATGATTCTATTTCCGAGAATGACCCGGGTACCATTGTTTCCCTTCGAGACTGTGGACTCTTGAAATTCTTCTGAATTCTGGGCATGAGGGCCCAAATCAGGTTGTTGGAGTACCTGGTTCATATGTGGGATGTGGACCAGTAGTTTTTTCATGTGGGGGTCCACACCTTGACCCTAGATATCGAGGATATCTACTTTTTGATAGGGTTATCATGGTGTGAATACCATGCTAGCTTTACTGGTAGCCGAGGTGGCAGACTCCCTATGAGTGAATATTGTCACTAGTACTGCGTTCTAGAGGCAGAAAGAAGCAAAGGCAAGGTGGCTATCTGGGGGGTCCAAGATTTGACCCTGTGAACCATCTTGTTCACCATAGCACGCATGGATGGGAGCGTAGCTCCACACATGGCTTTCCAGAGCTATTTCCAATATGTCGTAGAGTGCACAGAGCCACGAGTCTTCAACTGGTCGGATGCAGTTCTCCACAGTATGAAGAGACAGTTGACAAAATGTAGGAAAGGCGACTTGAAGCAGTTTGGGTATGGATCACTTTTGGTGTCCTTCTTCTTTGAGAGGGTTCCATTACTAAGATTACAGTTTGAGTGGGGTTTACCAGCCCCATAGGATATGAGGATGTTGAGGTGGTGCAACCTCATGGCCTGACATGTAGTTGGGCCTATCATCAAATACAATTATTCATTCTTTGACTGGTTGAGGCCACATATGTTGTTGGTTGATGACTACGCCTATGCCAGATCAGAATTATGAGGGGATTTGGATTTATCCCTACCTGAGGATGATCAGTGGGGTGACCTAAGTAAGAAGTACACATTTTGTTCTTTGAAATGTTTTTGTGATTTTTATCATATTAAATGTTTTTATGTTTGTCCAAGAACTGATCAAAAATATATTTTTTATGACACATATGTGGGGCCATACCGACCTCCAGGCACGTCTCCTTTTCAGTGAAAAGGAGAGGCAACTCCAGTGGTGCGATGGGATGCTGAAGACTATGAAGAAGTGGAGCAAAACTTGGAGGGGTTGACTACTAACATTCCAGACATGACTATCGGGGAGATCCCTCGGTGTTATCAGTGCCATGCTATGGGTGTGTCAGAGTCTATTGGCCGACTGCTTCGTAGGGTTTCCCAGGAAGTCATGTGTTATCGTGAGCGTCACCCATGATGCTACTTTGTAGAAGATATGAGCATCAGATTTTGTAATTTTGGTCCTTGGACAGAATTTTTTTGTAAAAAATTTTGATCATTATATACATATATACGGCTTCTTCCGGCTTATCTTGCATTGTGTGATACATGTGATGTGATTGGTTTATAATGGCCCAAATGTCTGTTTAATACATAGTTAGCTAATGCATCGGTTAATGTATTTAGACATCTAGGAATATTCTGATACTCAATATAATCAAAATAACGTTCCAAGAGGTGAATACGTAAATATACCCGTAATAAAGTAGGACTTCGAATAGCATAGACATTACTTAACTATAGTACTACTAGCTATGAATTGAGTCATATGACCAAGTGACGGATACCGATAAAAATAACATCAATCAACAATTCGATAACGACGCTATACTCTGCAATATTGTTGGTCACACGGCTGAGACACACACCTCGTAGAGTGATAAGTTCATTTGTAGGGGCGTAAATTTCCAAAGCAGCAGAAGAAAGGTTCTGAGTACTATGGCTAGCGCCATCAGTGAAGCCAATGTGGGGTAGCAAAGACTCCGACATTTGGAAACCAAAAAACGTAATATAAGGGCAGAGACTAGATAATGAAAAAACATACTACAATAACACATAAGAAGTATGATACAATAAAATACAATTACTCATGAAAATGTGATCTTAGGCATAGTACTTCTTTAAGTACAACCCATTTCTGGGTTCACTCAAAGGGATATCATCGTAATCTACTAACTCATGAGATCCTTTCTCCAAAACTCGTCTAACGATATAAGGACCTCACCACATAGCTTCAAATTTTCCATCCCCTAGAACATCTCGATCTTGTTCATAAAGGAGAACCAGATCAACTTCAGAAAAAACGCGAGGCTTGACATGTTTGTTCTATTAGGCTTTGATGCGTTTCTTTTGGGCTTATATGACTAGGGTGGCATCGCGATGAGTTTCGTCTAATCACATGAGATACAACAGACATTCTTCTTCAGCAGAAGTGTTTGGTAGGAGTTCGACGACTGGTTTTAGGGAAGGTATCTCACATTCAAACGGTAGGATGGCTTCTAGACCATAGACTAACCGGAATGGTGTAAACCCGGTAGTAGACTTAATAGATGTCCGGTAAGACCACAATGATGAAAACAACATCATGTGCCAACTTTTTTTGTGAATCCCTATCATTCATCGAAGCATAGTAATGAGGAATTTATTAATTTCTTCGACTTGGCCATTGGCTTGTGGGTAATAGGGTGTTGAGTTTTCATGGCGAAGACCCAACTTTTCAGTGAGTTCAGACATCATGAAGTTTCTAAAGTGGCTACCATGATCGGTGATGATAGCCTGAGGAACACCAAAACGAGCTATGATGTGATTGAATATGAATAATGCTACGGTCTTTATGGTGTTGTCAAATGTCGGCATTGCCTTGGCCCATTTTGTAAAATAGTCTACGGCTACAATAATGTATCCATGCCCCCTGGCTGAGTGAGGGTGACATGTCATGAAATCAATACCCCATTTCGCAAAAGGACCGATGGAGACCACAGAGTGAAGAGGAGCAGGATGTGATCACATTTTATGGTTGTAGGTCTGGCAAGCATGGCATTTTTGGACGAAAATTATGAAATCATTAAATAAAGAGAGCCAAAAATACCCAGCTCGCAAGATATTCTGGGCAGTGGTATACCCAGACATGTGACCACCACAGGCTCTAGAATGGTAGTCATTTAGGGATTTCTCAGCTTCGTTAAACATGAGGCAGTGTCGAAAAACTAAGTCAATCCCACGACGATAAAGAGTATCACCGAGGATAATATACTGATGGGCTTGGTAGCGTATTCGACGGCGGTCAGTACTAGACAAATTGGGCCAAAAAGTATGGGTTTGGAGATATATGATGATATATATGTACCAAATATCGTCAAAACTAATCAAGAAAAGGGATTCATCGGGTAATGAATCGGCTACTACATTTTCCGTCTCAGAATAGGGAAAGTCGCATATCAACTTGACGAAGACTAAGGATTTCTTGGACTTAGTGCATTCAAATTCTAAGTCAAAATCCTGGAGTATCATGATCCATTTGGAGTATTTTCCCCCTAGAAGTTGATGTGTGAGAATATGCTGCATAGGGTTGCAGTTAGAAATTACCGTAGTCTTGCGAGAGAGGATATAGTGCCGGAAACGTTGAACTGCTTGGACGGTTTCCAAGGCCAGTTTTTCGACATGTAAATACTTGGTTTCGGTAAGCATTAGAATTCAAATCAAGTAATAGATGACATGTTCATCATGAGAATCATCCTCCTGGATGAGAACCATTGCGATGGTGTAATCCGAGCCTGCGAGGTAGAGAAAATAATCACGGCTGTAATCTGGTGGGAAGAGGAGCGGAGTACATGTCAGGGACAGTTTAAAAGCTTCGAAGGATTTGTTAGCGATGGTATCCCATATGAACTCAAACCCCTTTTTGATAGTCGCGTAAATCCAAGAGTTAGCTCGACATAGTCCAGGATGAAACGACGAACAAAGTTTTCTTTACCTTACAAACTTTGTAACTGGTGAAGCAAAGAAAGAGGAGGGAGATTGAGAATCGCCTCGACCTTCAAAGGATCTACCCTGATCCCTTGAAGTGAAACAATAAATCCTAGAAGTCGGCTGGATTCTACGCAGAAAATGCATTTGTGAGGATTCAAGCATATATGGTAAAACCGACATCGGAGGAAAATGGCTCGGATGTGTATTGGATGATCAACTTGGCACATGGAATGAGCGAGTAAGTCATCAAGATATGGCTTCATGATGTGCTTGATATCATGGAAGGCATATGACATAGTGCGCTGAAAATTTGCGCCAATGTTTTATAGACTGAAAGGAAGTTTTCGATAGGCAAAAGTGCCCCAAGGAAAAATAAAAGCGGTTTTGTGTTGGTATTTGGGAACAATCTTGATTTGATTATATCCAGAGAAACCATCCATCAGAGAGAATATTTCACTTCTGGCACAATCGTCGACAATCTGGTTGACGAAGGGGGTAGGAAAGTTGTCTTTAGGACATGCTTTGTTGATATCCCTATAATCAACGCACATGCGGATTGTGCCTGGTTTCTTGTCGATCGGTACAAGATTGGAAAACCAGTCAGTGAGAGCCACTGGGTAAATAAAGCTAGCTTTGAGAATTTTCTCGACTTCAAGCTTGATAGTGGCTGCTTTACATGGGTGGACCAAAAGAAGGTGTTGTTGGACGGGTTTAGCATATGGGTATGTCTTGATCTCATGTATCACAATGTCAGGATCAATACTCGACATTTCTTCATAGCTCCAGGAAAAAACGTCATGAAATTCTTTGAAAAGTGACTTGTAGGTGACAATTTCATCAGGGGACACGAAGCTCCGATATGCACATTTTTGACAATTCCATGTTTTATGGATATGTTGAGGGGAATGGTGGGTGAGATATTGCTTAAGTTTCCTTCAGAAAACACATCGTGTGTAGACTTGGGAATGGTAAAAATGACAACAACGGTTGATGGGGTCGAGATCCGTTGGTAGCTCTCGATGGTGTGTTGTTCCAGGAAGAGGATGGAATGATGATGTCCATCATCCTAGGGGGTGTCTTCCATAACAAACATAATCATTTCATCCATGGGAAAAATGACGTGAAACGAATCTGGAGATAAATCACCAAGAGAGGAAGTAGAAGGAGTTATCGATTGGATGACCTGATAGGTGGATTCGACCGAGCTCAATGAGGAGTCTTTAAGAAGACCCACATCGACGTTCTTGTATCCGGGGGGGTTTGGAAATAAACGATATGTTTCTGGTACGTGCATTCGAGTTAAAAAAGGCTAATTGGTCAACGACAATGACCTTTCCTTGATGAGGGAAATGCACGACACGGAAAAGAGTCGACACAACTGCATGCAAGGAATCGATCCAACTACGACCAAGTAGAAGGTTGTAATCGAGAGGAGTGTCAAAGACTTCCACTTAAACTTGGACTTTTTTGCCTTCTAACATAATCGACAATGAAGGGAGGACATCGTAAGGCTTAAACCAAAGCCATTAAAGGATTTGAGTGTGTTGTGGGATTCAGTCAAAGGAGGAGAGACGATGGATTTCCAATAGGTAATAGACATGACACACGTCAAGGCACCCTCGTCGATAATAGGTCTACAAATGTTTTTGTCAGAGACAATGACTTGTATTTGGAATGCGAGTTGAGGGGGTAACCTTGGAATGTGATCTTCCAAGTCAAAAATTATTAAATTTGTATCCGTAGGGTCGATTCCACCGATATCAACAATGCCTTCCTTTGTATAGGACAACTTTGAAGTACTTTATGGGCTGACATCGCGGATGGTTCTTGGGCTAGATCTTCAACAATACTGTAGTTCTGGGAAGCATGGGCATGGGGATTGAAAGATGATTTCTGAATGACGCCCTTTGGAGGAGGGCGAAGGACTGTGTCGAGGCTTGGTCATTCAAGATGAAGAGGATCGTTGGTAGGTGGAGTCGTGGGAGATGGTTGGACCAATGAAGGAGGTATAGCATCAACCTTCTCTTTAGAGGAGGAATAATCTTTGGCTCGAGTGGTAAGTGTGATGTCATTTTTCTTTGAATCTCCTGTACACATTAAGACATAGGATGTATTGGAGGGGGAGGGTTGGTATTGAATGACCAATTGGGCCTGTTGTTGAGAAGGGAAGGGTTGTGACAATACAACCAAAGTGGGTGGTTTTGTGGTCCCTTGAAGGAACTTAGTAACCTCGGTTAGTCATGGAAAATCCTTAGTGTAGTGATCATCACCACAGATAGGACAAGGGTATCAGGGTTTGTGCTTATCCCTATCATCAACAGGTGGTGTTTTGGTTCTCTCTGCTTTCAAATTATTTTTGTCCTCCTTATTCTTACCCTTTCCCTTTCTGGATTTGTTTTTACTGGCGGGGGTAGATTGAACAACATTTACCTCAGAAGTCTTGCCGGTGGGAGGGGTAGGAGACGGATCATTTTGAACATTAGAAGAAATGGGTTTGGGGATATTGCTAGAGGTTTGTACGGAATGTAGTTGCGCATGGAAAGTGCCAATCACACCATTGGCTGCATGAGAAGTGGCAGGAAATAGTTGAAGTGGAGGAAGTAGAAGGACGAGGTGCATCAGGAAGTAAGTCATAAAGAGTACCCATTTTTGAGTAAACGAGGTCAAGGTATTGAGCATGACTAATGGCCTATTCTTCTGTAACAACTCCACCCATGGCGATGTCATGACTGATGTCGCTCACAAATGAATTCGTGAACCATTCTGCCAGCAAATAATTGGGAAGTTCGAGTTTGATGAGATGTCGTCTCCATCGCCATTCATGAATGTGATCGGAGATATGAGTGGCTTTGGTTTGTTTGAAAGAACTCAAAATATTGGTCCCAGTTTCGTAGAGGATCGGTAACTGGTAGTGGGTGAGGAAAGCCATAGTGAGGGTGTTGAAGTCGATGAAGAAACCTCGTGGTAATTCTATATACCACTTCGCGACAGAACCCATGAGAGTTCATTGAAAAAGGCATAAACGAATAGATTCATCCATCAAGGAGTTGGATGAGCACCAAAGGTGAAAATTCATTATGTGATTGTTCATGTCCTCTCCTGATTTTCCATTGAATTTAGGGATGTCAGATGGTAGTTTGGCTGGTATGGCAGGCCATTGGGGAGAGTGACGGATCAGATCATTTAAAATCCTCGACAGATCCGGAAGGTCCAGGGTGGCTAAGAAAGGTAACTTTTGTTCACATGTGGGTACTGGTGACTTTGGGGAGGGAGTCCCGTCGGAAAACTAGTGGGACCATAAGTAGTCTGCATATAATGTGAGGATCCAGGTAGATTCGATGGTTGTTGTGGAGGCAAGTAACTCATGGGGTTGTACCCTTGAACATGGGTGTGGGGTTGAGCATTCGAGCCCCAAATAGGATTAGATGTACCTAGATAGGGTTGGCCTGTACAAAGGGGTATGACAGAGCTAGCCAAAAGTTGTTGCCCCCCAGTCAATTGAGTATTATGTTGGATCTAATGGTTCCAATATTGGGCCAAGGATGGAGGTATGTTTTGTCCATAGGGTGTGGTCAGTGGGGGTTGTCCTCCAATCGGGGGTTATGTTCCAATCAGGGGTTGTGTTCCAATTGGGATTTTCCCTGCAAGGGGGGGTTGAGTTGGGCCTCCTTGGTGAAATTGTCCACCAACAGGAATCTGGTAATTTGGTGTGAATGATAGAATGGTGCCACTAGGATCAGTGCCTCTGATAGAGGATGGAAAAGGTCCTCTGGAAGGGGGTGGAGGAAGTGTCAGAATGAAACCTGAAGGAGAGTGTCTAGAAGGAGTGGGACCACCAGGAGTTCTGGATTTGATTTGTGTAGGAATGGGAATAGAGTCATTCAATGCATGGTATCTAGGTGGAAGTGTCGGAGTGACTTTGGGTGAAAGCAGTGTGCCAATAGGGTCTTGTCTAGCCACAGTAATCCTAGTGTGAAGACTCGTAGTATCTGTGTAATGGACCATTTGTAAAGGGAGAGTCAAGCTATGGTTAGCTCGCAGAGCTTTTGTACCAGGAAAATAATAAGCAATAGTAAAAGGTACTGCATTTGGATCAGATGTTTCAGGTAGCGCAGGTGAGACAGTAATATCAACGCTTTCTCCTGAGCCAAAAAGATCCCATCTAAAAATGCCAATAGCCCAAAAAGGGTCTTGACACTCAGGTCCTAGGAAAGGTCCAATCAGTGATCTAGAAGACAGAACAACCAAGTCTCCAGAAGAATTCACTCGCATAATATGTCTCTCAGAGTCAGAATGAAGTTGAAAGTCTTCTCGAGAATTGGTAATTTGGAACCGTTCTAGAGAGTCAGTTCTTTCCACTTGTGGAGTGGTAATGTCTTGGACTTCACTCAGTTGAGGAGAGCCCTCCAATGAGTTGGTAGGAAAGGGTTGAGAACCTTTCAGATTTTCTAGGGGTAAGCCTTGCATTCTACGTGAATGACGTGGAGGGTCAATTATGATCGAGCTGAAAACTTACGAAGAAAATTCTATGGTCAACTTGGGTAAACAAACATGCGCTAGTAAAAATCTAAGAAGCAAAACCAAGCAAACAAGACCTTATAATTCCAAAGTCACTAGTTAGTGATGAAATCCAATGTTGTGACCATGAGACAAAAAGGGGTTGGGCTAGGGTGGAAAAGTTACGTTGACGACCTGCTTAATGAACTTACACCCTAGTGCAAGCTCCCACACATAATCATGGGTATACCCTCCAAGGAGCCCGAGTGAGTTTGGCCAACGTTGATTCTAGGTACTGTGAAGACTTTCCCCTCCATAGTCACCTTGTGTAAGACCCTAAGAATATAGGCCACTAAGGTTACCACCAACAACAATAGAGCCTGGGGGGACAGTCGACAGTCCGATTCAGATGCAAGGGCAGGGTATCTAGCTCAAAATCAGCTTGAGAGGCTTCCACTCATCATTGTGGGTATACCTTCAAGTGACCCCCATAATACATGCAATCTCTACACTGATATCAACAAAGCAGGGTGAGTAACTCTATCAATATCAATGCGACCTCGGGTTTGACCCTTGTGTGAGAAGGGCTTCCCAGGAAAAAATGTTGCAAATGGAATTTGACACTCCTTACCACAAGATGCTATTGTGTGTTTTTTCCTTTATAGAGTGTATCTCTCTGCCTATTCCAAATCTCTAGCCTAGATAATGTTGGTGTAATAGAGTCCTAGAAAAGAGTTACTAGTTAAATTTTTTAAAAATGCGCGATATTATTAAAGGCTGTTGTTACTCAAAGGAGACGGAAATGAAACTGATGTTGTATGAGACTCTGACCCAACAATGCATAGATAGGAATGAGAGATATAAATTTTGTTCGATGAATCCTATTTACAGGAGGGAAAGAGGAGTTTTCCATAACAACTTGAACTATGATATACGATCTTCTTTGAAATGCAATCAATGAATCATGACCAATGCCAATTCTCTATTCGTTCTATTTCAAAAATCGAATGCTAATATTTTCCAAACAAAAAATTGCTTTAAAAAGAAAAAAGTTTTTTAATTTTTAATAGAAACCACAGAACAGTGGTGGAACTAAGAAAAACCAGCAACTAATGAAAAGCAATACACAAAAAACCCAAACCAGTCTTTCAATGAAGACAAAAATAACAAGAAGACAAGACTAGTCTTTTTAAATGCATGAGGGCAACAATTTTCCAATTAATGAGAAATTGAAAAAGACAAATAATCCCAACTTTTAAACCAATCACTGTCTCCCAACCAAACAAGCACTTGGATTTTAGGATCATAGATTATATCCTTGTTAAGAAAAGGTCAAGAGACAACAATTGAGAAAAAATGAACAAGAAGAGTTTTCAATTTCCGAAGACTAATCATTCACAAAATCTGAAGTCAAGAAACAATCAATCAGTGGCCCAAGAAGTTCTCTTCAGACACACATACAAATCTGGGCATCTGAGCATATAAAAAACCTTAATCCCAAAATCTTGCAAATGGGTTCGTAGGCAGGCAGTGGTGTATAGTGCGAGAATAAAGAATTCTCGCAGGCTGGTCACAAGCAGAGTGTGAGAGGTTTGCACTGCACTGAATAGTAGGATGCAAACTCTAAGGGTTCTCACAGGCTACAGAAGGGTTCAGTGTGAGAATGCCTGAAACTAAGCAAAATTTGGAAAAAAGACAAAAATTTTGAAGGAACCTCTGGACCCAGAGAGTGTGTCAGGGTCTCCTCAAGACTCAGAGATTGATAGAAATGAAAAAATGGTAAAGTAAGAGCAAATGTCCAAGGAAAAACACCAAAAACCACTAAAAAATGGGTTGCCTCCCCAATAGAGTCGCCAATTTTGTTATCAGTGTTGGAGCCGCCTTTGTTTTTTTTTAGCCTGTTTAAAAATTCATATCTTAATGCTTGAAATCGAAAGTCAATTTTCATATTTTCCTTTATTTTTCCCAAAATATCAGAAGTCTCATTACACAAACAATGACGGTTATCATACTCTTAAGGTAAGATTTATTTATTTTTATCGTTTAAACGACTCCCTCCTTTTTTACCTCGGGATGTCACATGTCGGGAGTTATAGATCACATAGTTTACAAGTCTCGAGGGGCGAAACGAAGAACTAGTTTTTAAAAAAAAAGGTTTACCCAGATCATTATCGAGAGTAAAAATAATCTAAACCGCAGTTAAGCATCATCGGGATTTCGTGTCTCGACGTTTGCTAGCTCCAAAAGTCTTACCTTCGAAACCCCGATAGCCGAAACCGCGAGATTCTTGTTTTAGTAACCCAAGTTAATGTTAAAGGTTAAAAGTTTAGCCAAGGTTAAGCTCTGTTGGGAATTCGCAACTCGACGTGTTTTTCCTCAAAAGTTATACCTTTGAAGCCCCGAGTCGCGAAGTCGCAATATAAATATAAACGTAATTAATTAAACACTTAATCTGGTTTTATCCTCCAATTTAATTAGATCATATCATGGCAATCTCACGATATCACAATTCAACATACAAGCCTCCCAGAATCTATACCTTCAAAGCCCCAAATCGAGAAGTCACGATATAAATAAAAACGTAAGTAATTAAACACTTAATCCTGGTTACGTTTTGTATTAACCAAAGCTAATTGTTGCAATCTCGGGTTTTAGAGGTGTAAAGGGTTAAAGTGAAAGCTCCCAATGAGGTGAATGCCGAAATATTAATTAACAAAGGCCTGATTAATTAAGTTAAGCCAACATTTTCATTGTTTTAATAAGAAAATTAATATGCACAATCTTCGAGGCGATTTTAAACTTTCTTTGCGCCAACTTGCATTACAGACTGTCAAAATTTATGACATTAATTATAAATGAGGAGAATTGACAGGTAAGGGTTTGGTTTTTATTGCTAAATTTATATTTAAGAATGATTTGACCATTCTGTCTCTAAGGACGACCTAGTTTTAAATAGTCGAAGACATGGATTTTTTATTTGTTGTCTCAAATTTCATTTCTATTCTATGCAGAGCCAACTTTTCATGAGCGAACTAATTTTTGTATGTATACGTATTTTTATCGCAGGAGAGCTAAAGCCGAATCCCCGGCCATGGCCCCATGAAAAGCGTCTAAAGCCAATGTTGAGGTTTCAGGACAAGGTTCAGACAACGTTTCTGATACTTCACCTCGAAGTGTCGACTCTGTCAGGACCTGTTCATATATTTATGAGGTTCTACAGTCTGAATTGGTAGATGTTTCGGATGATTCCAGTGAAAATGAAAAAGACAACCTGATCACCAAGTATAAGATCATCGTCTAGGCTCAAATACATAAAGTAGCGGCTAGGCCACGTCTGCTCCGTTACTACGATATGATCCGATGGGCATTAGACCATGTAGATATAACAACCAGAACCATCATCAACAAGCAGAGGGTCACCATTGGGACTTTCAGACCCGAACAATTGCATGTTATGTACAATTTGCTGACCATGTCAGACTTTGTTTACAATGTCGAATTCCTGGAGAATTTTAAATAGAAGGAATGTGTGCAATACGACAAGACTATGTCTGGTTTAACAAAGATTGGGTTTCACACCCTGCGAAGTTCAGGGAGGATAGTAATGGTATATATTCAATAGTTTCTCTAGAACAACAGTTCAAATATATCACTATGATGACCTGCATATTATATGGGAGAGAGGACACCACACATTTTTTTCTTCAGTGGGTGCCTCTAATTCACATGGTCGCCGAAGGTTGTTCCTTCAACTGGGCTAAACTATTGTCTGATAGTTTGACCATTCGAGTTACAGAGTATCAAGTGCAAAAAGAGAGTGGAAATATTGCTTCGTTCTTTATGTCTGCGTATATCATGGACGCTGTGTGTTTTCTGACACCTTTTCCCTTGATGAGTTGAAGTTGGACTCCATCAGAGGTTGAGCCCATCCATGTCTACCATTCAAAGCTATGGGAAGACAAAGCCTCAGATTTTTTGTATGAAATCTTTAACAGGGTGATGGTACCACTGCATGTCACTATCTTCGGCCACCCACCACCCAGGATATCAGACAGTATCGTGGTAAATCTGAGCAGTATAGCCGACTGGTACGTGGAAGCAGAATTTTCATATCTCAGGGTTTTTGGCGCTTCTGTTCCATCGAATGCCTTGCCTTTATTCATACCTGATAGGCTAACTTGTCATGAGATTTCCAGACAAACCATGATCGATGGCGTAAACAAGGAGCTTAAGGGATATTCTACGAAGGTATGGCCACCTTTTCCTATTCATTTAAGTTCCTATTCTTTGTTAGATTGCGGGCATGCTAAAGCTAAGGAAGAAACCCTGGAGGACCTGAAATTGGTTCATGTCGAATTCAAAAAGCATGATCCACGGGGGGTCGTAAGTAATCACTTAGCCAATTGTGAGCTTAGAAGGTTCGAACATGAAAATTTTCCTTTGGATGACATTTTTCGAGGCATGAGATCTTATGTCGAGGTTTTGGCTTGGATACAAGCCCTGGCACCTTAAGAGAGGGCTGATGTTTTAAAATTCCAAGAACATCGACGGAGTTGTCTTCCCCCAGTATTGTGGGGTGATAATCCAATAACAATAGAGGTGCAACAAAAAGAAGCCAAAGGCTCCAAATATACAACACCCAGACAAGAAAAACACCAGGACACGGGAGAGCAAAATGGGAGTCCGAAACCAAAAATGACAACTCTCGATCCACCGAAAAAATCGACTCCAGATGCCACTCCTGGCCAATCAACTAAGCAAATCAGAAATCCCATCACCTCCATTACTCCCTTATAGTCAACTAAGGGGAACATAGACGTAGGGTGGATTTTCAATGAAGAATTGAGACCTATAAGGATGGAAGAGATTCCGCCAAATGAGTACTTTTTTTATAAAAGGAGAAAAGTTGTGGTAAAAAGAGAATTCTATCAAGAAGAGGGATCAATGGCCAAGAAATTTAAGGTGTTGACTGACGGGAAACACAAGAAGAAAGAGAGTTTGCAACAAAAATAGCAGGGAAATTAGGGGCATATGCTATGGCAAACCAATTTTCAGTCGGGGTTTTGAAAAATCAGCTGAAGCGAAAAAATTGCCTCATCAAAACCTTAGAAGCTAAACTAGCCACAATAGAGGAGGTTTCCAAGGACCAGGAAAGCACAGGAATAGAACAAGCAAGAATGGCCGACAAAAAGGAAATTGAGTTTCTCAAAGCTAAGCTCGAACAAGCAGAGATGATAGCTCAGACCAGTCAAATACAGGTAGGCCAGCAAAGAGACTTGATTGAGAAGCTACAGGTTAGATTAGAGTTCACCAAAAGCCAAGTTATAAATATCGGGATATTCCAGTCCCAGGCTATGGAGATTCGGAGCAGGGTTTCTTTAGCCCAACGAAGTTTACTTGCCAAGGTAGAGACGATTCAGGACAATTGTCTACTTATTGATCAAGTATTAGAAAACTTATATGTCAGAGAGAGAGAATATGGAGCAGCTCGGGTTTCATTTCAAGAGGTTGTAATAGCTACAACAAACATGGAATCGGGAATAAGTTCTAAGTTTTCCATTTCAGAACAGACCCGAGGTAATATTTTATTGAAAAAATGGGAACACAACATATCAGAAGGAAAATTTCAAGCCAAGAAGGTAAGGAAATCCTGTGAAGAGGCTTTTGGTTCTATAGATGGAAATTTGTTAGGCATTGATAGTGAGAGTAATGCTGAGACGCTGAGCCAAATGAATATGGAGAAACTCTCGTTTGATATAAATGAGAAAGAAGAAAGAGATTCGGCTGAAGTCTCACAAGTAACTCTGGCAGACATAGCACAAATAGATAAATGGATTATTAAACCAAGTGTGCAATTGTGTGCTATTGACACCTTAGACCGACAGATGGAAGAAAGGTTGCAGCAATTAGTCAGAGATTGTTACATTTTTTAGGCCAATTGTCAAGTGGAACCTTCAAGGTTGATATCTTGGCTAGTGGAAAAATGTGTCACTTGTACCAAGCATGTGAGAGAGCAGGCTTCTGGTACCAAATAAATACATAGGATAAATAAACGAAACGATTGATCTCCTTCTCGTTGTAACTGAAAAATCCTGGAATGATTGGGATTCCATCATATGTAAATTTGTATAAATATACAATAGAAGGAAGAAAAAGAGGCTGGACCTTTTTGGGTCAATTGTAATAGAGATTTTTCTCCCTCGAGAGTTAATATAAAGCAAATCTGAAGATTCTCGATTCCGTCACGACTATGTTATGAGTTTTTTTCCTTATATTTCATATTTCATTTCATTTCATATATGTATCTGATGAATGTTTCTCTATAATTTAGTACAACCTCTACTATAGTGAATAAATTTTATTTTTCTATATTGTTTACCATTTTTCCTCTGTATCGGCTATCAGTAGGTATAAGACCAGTGAACATTTTATATTTCTATATATATATTATGCTTCATCAGGTTATTTCTTTATCTTTTTTCTTCTTCTATTTATAAGTGAGATTCTCCCTTGATAGGAGCCTTACATGATAGACAACTTAATGTTTTTATTACACATACACATTTATTAAAATATAACTCAGTTACAGGAAAGGGCCTTTGGTTTGCATCCTGTTTTCACTATTGGAGCTATAACTCTCCTTTATATGATCGAAATCGAGACAACATCTAAAAAAATTCTTTGAGATCTTCTTATCATTTTGTTCCTCTATGACTGTCCCTGTAACAAGATAGCCTAATATTGAACTCGGACTATCAGATCAAACACATATTGCCTTGAATCTTTTTGATACTACTCTTAAAACAACCACTACCCGGGTAGAACTCGAACGTTCATGGGCAGTGATTGAAAGGGACATAAACATCCAGGAACAGTTAGAAGCTAGAAAACAACCTAGAAATCAACCCTAGCTTCCCTTTCCGAAGGTTGACATTTCTTCCTTCTCTACCCCTTACTCACTTTCGGATGCCTAGACACTGTACTTCTAAGCCTTAAGTACAAACTCTGGAACAACAATCAGACTAATCGATAGGTGCAGACACTAACATATCTCCCTATATCCACTTGGATCTAGAACATAATAGGGCATGACACGACTCTTTCCCTAAGTTGTAATCATTGAATCTGCTAATAGGAAGGAATAAGTAACGTACCTTTATATTGCTTCCTTACGTCTCTGTTGTTCCTTCTTCGGTCTGGTGCTCTCGTGTGGTCAAGTCCAAGACAACACAAACCAACCAAAGTGAAGATAGAAAAATGTATTCAACGTCAACTTATGCATATGATCAAGGAATTACACAATAAAGTAAGAGTAACTTTATGGGAAAGGGGCATGCCGCTGTATCATATTAATTGAAAGTAGAAGATACAACCTGATCGCCTTGATGTCGCAATCTTCCTTTCAGTGACCCTTGGTTCCAACACACACACTTGCTCTGTACTTGCATGAAGAAGATCCAATTCCTCTTGATAGACCAACTAGAGTCTTCAAGCCTCTGTCCAAGCAGGGTTCTTCACACAATTCTTTCACCAATTCTTCATTCAATCTTGCTTCACCTTTTCCATGAGAAACCTTTCAATATATAGGAGAAGGAGAGATAGTCACATGGATGAGGATGATCCCATCAAATCTGAGAAGTCAATAAAATGATAACCATATGAATTCCAACTCATTTTCTAGAAGATTCCCTTCTAGAACCATCGAGACCTCTTCTCCTTTCTAAGCTTAAAAACAGGTTCTCACCCTATGTATGGAGCAAACTGCGAGAAGTTTGCATCCTAAGTGAAGGTGGCCTGCGAGAATGAGGGATTCTTTCACCCTAGGCCATAGGCAGCCTACGAACTCACTTTAAAAATATGTTTTTGGAAGGAGACAAGGGCCACTTTTCTCAGGAAAAAAGTCCTTGTTGGGAGCCTGAATACACCATTGTTAAGACATCACCAGAGTGACCAAAATCACGTGTAACATCCACATGGACAACCACATGTCGACATTAACTTTATTCAACCCTCTCCCATTCAACAACTTCATACTTTTGAAAATTTGAATATAGAAAATCCATCCCATCAATCAAATAATGCCAAGAAGAAAGGAAAAAACTCAAACAATAATAACCCAGGACTAGGGGGGAAATAACCCCCAACAAAACTAACCTATTGGGGGAAACCAAAATCAGGGTAATTAAAACCCCCAAGGGGACAATAAAAAAAAACACCAAGGGAGGAACAACAACAACAACCTCCGGATGAACTTCCCTTGCACTCTTTGCAGTGAGCATGGACATTACACTCAACATTGCCCCCAAATCACCGACTTCAACTAGATGAAAGAATCTGTGAATGCGCCATGTCCTCCAGCGTCGCCTTCCCCTCAGTAATCCCCACAACAGTATTTGTAACAACCAACCCCAGCCATGTTACAAAATCCAATCCCACACCTAGGTGTGATGAATACTCAATAGGAGGTACATCCTGCCCCACCAAACATGGGACAGTATCAAAACTCAAGGACCACCTAGCCTAGAAATCCAGCGGATCGCAATATCCTCCTCACTAGCGAAGAATAAATTCTTCTACAAACGTGCGGTCATCAATGCAAGGCACCCCCTGAATCTACTCCCACCACTTTAGAAGTAGTTCCAGCTACATTCAGAAAACCCTTGATGATCCCACTCCCTAAAATTGAACCCTCCATTTGGATCCCTCGCATTTTGTTATGATGGAATGTCAACAACCCTCAGGATAGGGTGACACACAATTATAGTCTAGTTAGATGACTTGGTGAAATATCCTATAGCCATGTCTGTATTGGAGGTCCTCCAAACATATCCAACTCAATGGAAATCCTTACTTTCCACCTTGGGGGAAGTCGAACCAGCTAATACTAGACTCATCACATTTGATCTAGATAGTGGAGAACCTTGTCTCCCTGCTCTGGTAGCTTTCCAAATACTAGTCAAGATTCATAACATCATAGGTCTTTGATGTATCATTGATGAAGGTGAATCCACATGCATCATGTCCAAAACTGTATGGAAAAAACTTGGCTCCCTTGAGCTCATACCATCCACCATCACATTAAGATCCTATGATGGTCGACCATCCTCCTCTGAAGGAATCTTTCAAAATGTCCTCGTTGAACTCGGAGGCAAAACCATCCTCATAGACATTGAGGTTATCGATGCCCCACTTGATTACAATATCTTGTTTGGATGTAGACATTGAGGTTATCGATGCCCCACTTGATAAAATATTTCCTCTTGTCCTCACTAGCTTCGATGCCTATTCACTCATTGATATGGGCCCCAAAATTTTCAAGGACCCATCGTTCCTGGGGGCATACCATGGAGCACCACCTCTCATACACCCTTCAACACAAGTGTTTGTCATATCTTCTAATGAAATTGACCTCAGAGACACCATACCTCCCATTGAGGCCTCTCCTCACCTCGACGTCCCACCAGTTGAAGAAATTTTACCTTAGGATTTCCCTGAGAACCCTACTACACCACTTATCCCCGATTTCACCCTCCCCCAAGAGAAAATCCTAGTTTGGGAGACAATCACCCAAGCCATCACCCGAATTCCCTTCTTCTACCCCCCACCGGGCGTACAAGCATTTCAATTAGCCACGACACTTAGCCTCCCCAAGATGGTTCTTACCATCCCTGTATGGTATCTACACCCACCCACGATGGTTCCTCAACCATCCCTCCCTCCTGAGACAGAGGGAATATTGATGTAGATTCCAGTACTAACTCCGACCATGCCACCCTCACCCCTAATATCCAACACCATTGCTATGATTGGGGGTAGTTGGAAGAAGAAAGAGCCCACCGCTCCACTTCCTCCCCAAGTTCAAACTCCTTGTGCACTCTGTGAAAGAGAGGGACACCCCACTAATATATCTCCTTCTCTTCTTGAATTACACAATCTGATTCAACTTCTTCGAGCAACCAGATCGCTCACCACTTCACAAAGCACATCTAGTACTTCCACAACGTCCCCCACTACAGGAAATAAAAGGATGTGAACCAAATTCATTTGTGCCATCTGTTTAGAGTATGGACACTACACTCATCATTTCCCATCTCTACCTCAGTTTCACTTGACACTAATGATAGTACGCCAAACCTTTCAGCAAGAGCCCTCTCCACCACCACTTTTGGGTACCCACGTCACTGACATTCATTATGTATCTACCTTAGTCCCCAAACAGATGAGATGTCCTTTCTCTCTTTGTGACTCACTTGCTCATTTCACATACAAGTGTCCTTTGATCATTGAATACAAGCATCATCAAGTAACTCTTATTCAAAATCACCCGACCACCTCAGCTCATGTGATACAAGTGACTCCCCTTATCCCTTCTCCAGATATTGTTCACATCACTGCTCCGGAACCTGAGTCACTTCCCACCCCTCCATGGTTCATGGATAGACTATCTGAGGATATTCCCTCAAATACTCCCAATTATTTAGTTCATTTCCCACATGAAATATTACCCCCTACCACAGTTTGTCCCCCACAGTGCCTGGAAATTTGGTTTATGTCAAGTGAGCCATTGCAACACAGTTGCAATGTCCCCTCTACATGCTCACCACTTCAGGACAATCACACTGTGTCATTCATCCATGTCACCTCCACGGATCACCTATATTCTTTCATTTTTCACTACGACGAAGATATCTTGGAGGATCTAAATACCCTTGATTTCCCTTGGAATGTGCTCCATAATCGAACCCTTTTCCTCTCACAATATGTCTTTCACCTACCTGACCGGTAGCCCCAATCTCCTTTAATGTTCCAAATCACCTCACAACACTCTCGCCAAATCACCAATAGTGTCAGTGCATATGAGGTGACATCGAGGGCCCACCATCCAAATATTGACCCTTTTTCCCAACTTCCACACTCTGTTATAGGAGCCCAGAGCCTTTGTTTTTCGATCCGTCTTCAGCCACGAGATCAGGATCCTGCCATCTACACAATCACATTCCCTGGGTCACCATATAAACTTGGCCCCAGGGAGAATTTTTCTCATGTCACATCCAGGTACACATGCTTATATTCAAAATTATCAAATAAGTTATTATATGTTCTTTATCTTTAGATATTGTTCACATCGGGTATTTGGTTTTCATGTGTGAAGGTAATAGGTCATCACAAGCAGCACAACCCCTTCAGGTATATGTTCGATACTGTCATGTAATCATTCCCTATGAATATCAATTGCATCTTCCAATCATACCCTCTGACATTCACCTTTAGGGTCCCTACATCCGGCTATGTAGTACTCTCACCTCTTCTGCATTTTGGTATTGTCACCTAGTAACACTCTCCCCCACATGAGTTGTCCCGTTCATATTTCCCCTTGGTACTTTGACACTCATGCTACTTTCACCTCCTAGGGATGGAAGTCCCGATAGTCTTATACACTCCCAAGAATAAGCCACATACTTCTTCTCATCATGTTGCTATCTTTCCCAATGGAATCCCAGGTTATATCATCACGGTTCTATTTGACTGCACCTCCGCAGTATCATTAACCCTCCATTTCATCCACAATTAGTTTTCCCATTTGTAGATTGTCCTCCATTAATTTCCCTCATATAGAAACCCACCCATGGGGGCCCCACCCTCAACCAATTCTCTTTGCAAATTATGCCCTCACAGGCCAAGCCATCTCACACTGTGGCACCCGTTTCTGTATATGTATACTCATCCCAAATTATTCTTTATTTATTCGGTAATTGTAAAAATCCTTTTTTTTTCATTTACTTAGCTTTTTGTCATCACCCTTGATGACCTTCTTTTCAGGGAAATGCAACCCATGTCACCCTTGGTTTGGGCATCCACTCTCATTGTGACATCATTCATAAATCCCGAGTATCCCAAAATCCATGTATCCCTGATCTTTGAGTTTTTCCACTTTGTCACACCTCTGGCACAATTTAACCCCATGTCTAGTCATCCCCCTGACACTAGATAGATTTTTACGGTTTCTACCAATCACTCTTCAAACATACCCCCAACCAAGGGAAGTCTTGAGTCTCATCGCATATTGACTTTTTTCATGTTCCCTATCAGTTCCTGATCTTATCTCCATAGATTTCATGAAGCCCTTTGCTTCTTGGATTCACATCTCCCTTTCTGTCAACATCAATACCATTTCCATCAGGGCGAAAGTATATTGACCCTCATTACCTTTACAATGAGGAATCTCGAATGGCATAGAGAGAACCATCATTGCTCTCTACTTCCGTTGACCCCCATAACATTTGACTTCAGCAAAATCTCATGTTACAGTGGGTCTTACTATGCGACTATTGCAGTTTTTTTATACTAGTCGAAGGCCTCTGAATTTGTTAGGCCATCAATGCCTACGAGTAATTGACACTGCTTACATGTGTCCTTGCCTCTTTTTAGAGTATGCTCACCATCATAATTGTCATCTTCTGTTATCAAACCACCCTGGAGGGTGTTGCAATGATCTACATCAGCATACAACTTCAGTTATTGTCTTACATTTTGAGTTACATGACACGAGCATGGGGCATACCCGCCTCATTTGTATACATATTTTTTGTTTTCTTCCTAGAGAAAGGTTTGGGTCCCACAATTTCCCCTGTCCCTCCAATGGATCACTCTTGCAGTTCCTATCAACACTCTTCCTTACAATGGCACTCTCATTAGAAGAAACATTGATGTATTTCAGCTATACATATGCTCCTAACCTCACACATCAGGGGGCATTTGTTATCATTGAAATTTCATCCCCAACATTGCACACAAATGATTACAGAAATACAACAATGTCAAACAACTATTAGTTCACCTGCAACACCAAAATGCATTTCCAAGAGGCAAAAAATATACAATTGGGCAGAAATTGACATGCGCTAACTCACTAAAGAAGCGCACGCACAGTGCATGGAAAAAAGAAGCCCATTGTTGGCCCTTGACCAAGTTTTGGGAGTTTCTTGGTCATGTTGACCTATTTTGGGACTTCGACAACCTGTTGAAGGAGGAATGCAAGATGAAGCGGAGATCACGGGATCTCGGCCCCCCTTTGGGCCTCTTTTTGGGTTTTTGGGAATATGTAATAGGAAAGGGATGTCATCCCATGGGTTTACCCATGTTTAGGCCTATTTTGTATATAAATAGATGCCTAGTCTAGGAAGAAGAAGAGAGAGACAAATGAAAGGCTAAGTGTTAGACCTAAGTGATGTAAATGTATGCTAAATGCAAGTAGGGTTTTTGGATGCTTTGTGCATGATTGTAAGGGACTTGCAGAGCCGAGTGCAAGTAGTTGTGACAGATTATGAAGGGCTTAGTGTTGTAACACGAGGAAGAAGAATCTAGCAAGCTACGTAGATATTATTTCATGTGTGAAGTAAGGGTTTTGAGGCTCTGTGCTGTAATAGATTGACTGAAGGCAACAAAGAAGAAGATTTGGTGGATGTAGCCCCAGGAGGGGGGTGAACCACATAAATCCTGTGTTAGCTCATTTTGTACTTTACTTTAATGTGTTTATGTCTTATTTGCTAAGTACTCTGATGTAGTTGTATAGATCTACTTGCTTTGTTCTTATGATGTATGAGAATGCTAGATCTGATACATATGGTTGTGCTTAGTGATTAATCTGGTTGATCTAACCTATTTACTTATGCTATGTGCTTGTATATGGTAGATTAGTGTGGATATTGTGAGGCTCTATTTTATCAACGAAGAAGATAATGATAACATGTTAAGGAACTGAAGGTGCTAAATGCTTTATTAAGAAATACAATCACAAATCTATGTCCCATCTAAGGTTGCATACACTTGAGTCCTACAACCACCCCTGCCTCTACCTCAGGTGAGACTTCATCTGCTTTGCAGGTGTTTCCAAAAGGGCCAGTAGTTAGGGTTTTGTTGGTGCATTTTTGTAGCATTGAACCTTGGGTTTGCCCCTGCGCCAACAAATGGTTCCATTGTCGGGACTTGGAACTGTGATTGCTGGGAACTACGGAAGAAGAAACTTTATGCAAAGATTCAATATGTTTCCATAGTGCGCAACATTTTACTTGAACTGTGAAGCTTTGTGCTAAAGAGAGAAGGCCATATATGAAGGAAAGAAGCCTAACCTGAACAAAGAAGGCCAGATCTGAAGAAAAGAAGCAATATCTGAAAGCTTTGTGCTCTAAGAAAGGTAAAAGTGGAAAATTCTGACTAAAAGAGGTAATATCTGCAAGCTCTGTGCTCTGATAAAGGTAAGAATAGTTAAAAAGTTTTAGATATGGAAGCTTTCTGCTCTGTAAAAGTAAGATAAGTGGAATTTTTTTTTTCTAGAGTATGAATCTATGTATGTTTATTGATTTTGTCCTAGCTTAAAAACTAGGGCACTGATAGATGAAAAAAGATTTGTTATCAATAGATCTAATAAGAATCATGAAAGATATGTTGTACCTATGCATAGAAAATATGGTTGGACTAACAAATGGATGTAGGATTCTAGAAAGAATTTGTTTCAGGTTAGCTCATACGATCCTAGTGCGTAGTACAAAAGAATATGTGGATCATTTAAAAGGAAGAGAGGATTAACCCTTTGTTATAGTTGCAGGAGGCCGAGACATCTTGCTAAGGAATGCCCTAGTGGAAGATCTAGTTGTCTTTGTTGTAAAGCTCTAGACCATGAAGTATTGGATTTCCCTAGAATGATCGCTAAGCTTGAAGAAATGAACCTAAATCAAGAGAATCCTAGGGTAGATCCAGAAAATGTAGAACCCCACAAATAATCAGAGAAAGTATTGATACAGATGAAAGAAACCCTAAATGACCAATGACATGTCAGATTATCAGAGATCTTCAAAGAGAAGGAATGCATCGAAGCAAGAATATGGGACTTTGACATTGACTGTGATCTAGATGAGGAAACACAGATGAATATTATGACAGAGAGAACCTGGGAAACTATAGGAAAGCCTGCTATGATCCATTCACTAGGAGGAATAGGTTTATTCAAAGGAAATCTAGTAAACCTATGTGGAAGGCTCACTCAAATACCTATGACTGTCAATGGAACTTCGACAGAAGAAGACTTTGAGATTATTAAATTTGTTGAATATAGTGCCCCATTTACCATGCTAATAGGAAAACCTTGGATTGATAGAGATCAAGCCAGATGAAAGGAAGAAGAAGAAGTTTTGGAACATAAGAAACAAGAGTTAAAAGAATTTATGACCATAAGGATCATGCACTTGATTGAGTAACATGAGAGAAAATCACACATATTTAATACTAGAATCCCAGATGTCAAAGCTAAGAGAACACTAGAGGATCCTCAGAAGATTGAATTACCTATCCCAGACACAGAAGAAGTATTATCCAGGAACCCTAGGAAAGAATTCCAACAGTGCGAAGTAACTAAGACCAAAGAAGAAAAGAATCAGAATGAGAAAAGCATTACCGAGATGAAGCTCACTAGAAAGAAGGATAGAAAGTTAAGAAAGAAAAGGGATAACACTGAAAGGTTACAGGAGGTTCTAGAGGAGACCTCACAAAAAGAAAAATTATAGAATTTGAGCTTCGTCGGTATATCAGAACAACAACATACAACACTTCGTCATGGTGAAACAATATAGCCGTTGGGACCGATATATCCCTTCGAGTTCCACTCTGAATGGACAGAAAGGCAATAAAGGTTCTCCATCAAACCATTTGACCATGCTATAATGGAAATAACAGAGTCAATGAAGCCTTCATATCCGTTGCAAGAGATCCATTATAGATTTGTCTATTTATCTCACCACGCCATGCAACAAGAACACTTTTTCTAATTGAGAATTTGGGCTCGCATCCTTGATTAAGATTTCCCAGTGATCACTATGCCTTTGAATTCTATGCTATTGTAGTTCCCACATTACTTTGAGAACTTGAGATATCCATCCTGAGCACGTATGTCCGAAGAAATCACCACCAAAGAAGCAACTGTGACAAAATTTTTGATCGACTTAGTGAATGAAAGAACCATGTCAGGAAGAGGACTGTTTACATGTGTACAGGCATCATCGACATGAGGAGTGCACGCCTCCCCATCGATTGCTCGAGCTGACCCATTGTTATAGCCCTAATTTTCACCAGACATGATTACCTGGCATCAAGCCATCTCATATTCCTTCTTTTCCAAGCCACTACTGAACAACTCTTCTTAAAAACACCCTTTTTAAAGGCACACACACCCTTCTTCACTACTGCACGCGTGTACATGCTAGTTGACCCACTACAACCCACGTGTACCTACAAAAGCATGAAAAAAGGAAAGTTGTAGATGAAACACACAGTTTTGGGTAAGTTAACTAAACTGTTTGACTGCCCATAGCTGGTCACTTGACCAAATACCTAGCCCTTTCTAGCCTATAAAAGAAGGGGTAGGGGTCCCATTTGGAAGGAGGAAAATCATAGCAAAGAAACTATACCTGATTTAGCATTCCCCTTGCCCCAAACTTTTGCAACTATTGTGTGAAGAGAAGCATATATAGAAGTAGTTGGAGCACAGTTGAAGAGGAGCTCAGGACCAAATTTGAGGAGCAGTGGTCGATCTCACTATTGTAAGGTTACTCTTGTGAGATTAATAAAAGACGTAATTTTCTTGTCCCGCCATATGAGATTGTCAATATTTAAATTTCATTATACTTTGATAGAATCTCTAACCCATTAGTTTATAGATCATATGCATGTGGAGTTCTTTGTTTGTGTTTTATGAATGTAGGTCAACGTTGGGAGGAGAGTTGCAGTCAAGGAGTGACCAAACATTAAATGGATCAACATCAAACATGGAAACTAAGGTACAATAACTTGATCTCTTTAACCTTGTATTTGCATATGAATAATGGGATTTATGATTGGGATGTTGGTAATAAGTAGGATACTTTAGTTCATTTCTGCATGCATGATTAAAACCCTTAATGCTAGTCCATAGGAGGGATTTCCCACCCACAATACCCATCCCGACCAACCAACGAAAAGAGAACTAAGCATAGAGACAATCTTACGAACGCTAAGTTGATCCCAAGCATATTACCTACCTACCTACCACCTCTGAGCAACACAATAAATAGAGATAGTGTACCCCAAGTGTTTGACTACACTTTGGTCACTGCATACCTCCTGAAAGGGATATGCGTAGTTCACACAGACTAGGATAAGATCACAACTTTGAAGTTTAGCGACTTCAACCTTGGTGACAGGAAGGTCTATAGCATGCTTGTTCCATATAAATACCTGACAAAGACAAAGGGTAAAAACTCAAAGATCATCCCTCAGCAATGGAATATGGACCTCGCACAGTCCACCTTGTTGAACGTCATGAAGGTCTTGCATTTCAGAAGACACCAGGAAGTCAATGCTTGTGTCAAACTACTGCTATCGAGCTATCATTGTGGCTACTTATGGTTAAACTACTACATCATGATCAATCTGACACTGATCCACAAGATCACAGGGTTGAGCATGCAGGGCCCTGACCCACAAGATTTTTACCCTGGAAAGACCACAAACTGAGCCTTAGTGCAGAAGATCAAAGATACTTATGGCGATGTCGAGAAGGGAACGCGAGGATACATGGTAGCTTCTATTCAAAATTGTGCAGTATGCCTCGCTTGTAAATTCATCGCAGGGAAGTTAGTATGGAAGAACATACCAACCTAAGTCACCGGTTTTGTAGTCAACCTCGCAAGAAAGTGCGTGGAAGGCCTAAAAATGAATTGGGTGAAGTACCTCGCGAACCAGTTGGAACTTGACTATAGAGACGCGTAGGACCAAGGTTATGAGTTCCATTATAGTTGGTTGCTTATCCTAATCGCATTCGTCACATGGGAGATGCCAGAAGGTGCGACCTTCCTAGATATCGAACCATTCGAACCTTTTGCTGCGAAGTTCAGTACACTTTGGTACTCAAATGATATGAAAAAGCAATGGCAGTCGAATGCCATGTTCCACACATACTACAGCCAGCTGAAGGAAGCCATCCAGGTTGAACCTCGCATCACGTCGAACACTCTACACTAGTTCAGACCTTTAATGAAATTCAGCTCGGATCGCCACTTCATCTACATCACAGTGTGCACTGATGAGCATCACCAACAGCTACAATCATACTACAAGTTAATGAAGGAAGACTTGGAAGAGATAAACAAGGAATGGTCGATGAACCTCCTCATTCTGGTAGATCCCACGGAGATGTCTGACGTCGACAGTCCAAAAACTGAGCAGAATATACCCGGACCAAGTATGGCATAAAAGATCACAGAAGTTTAGGACATAGATAGCCTATCTGTGAGGATTACTTCCATCACACCAGAGTAAGAGGGTGATGGTGAAGAGTTAGAATAAGTGGAACAACGAAGAGATGAAGTGGAGTCCCTGAAGAAAAGGAATGGTTCACCTCTGAAAACTTCTTCCTGGAAGAAGCTGAAATCTCCCATAACCAATATATAGACTACACTGACCCCAGATGACTTCAAATTCATCATAGCAACATTGAATGATTATTAGCTAGATATAATAGAGAAATAGGAAGCCAAGCAGGAGACAATGTACAAAAAAATTGAGATCAAACTCCAAGGAGTGCAGTAGGCACTACAATCTAGCCGTGCAGTCTCCACTGCGCCTCTATCAGCAGGAACACCAGAACTGGGAGATGAGCTAGCTCAACTCCACAAAATTGCTAACATAGTTTAAGCTCGACTTTGAAGTTCACAAGAGGAAGCACAAAAAACCACTCAGGCATTGACACAAGTACAAGGAGTACTTGTCGAACAACGCAGTGCTGCAAAAGAAGAAAAAAGTACTCTTGAAGCCAAGTGGAATGAAGAGAAAGCACAAATACATCAAGGAAAGGAACAGTTTCTTGCGGAGCAACTGGAAATAAAAGAAACAGTCAACATGACACTTCGCTCTGTGACAGTCATCGAGGTAAAGAATGAAGAGAAAGTTCCATAGCAGGTTGCGCAACTCAAAGAGGTAATCCAAAAGATCCAGCAATGCATCGCAGATCTAGAGCTCCATGCTTTACCATAAACCCCATAGGATATAAGGGACCAACGAGAAGCGACTGCCTGCATTGTAGTTGAGAGACTGAAATATCTTTCCCTGGAATGCAAGCAGGTGAGTAACCATAGCACCTAGACATATGAGAACCTGACTGAGAACCAATAATTACATAAATTGGAGTCCCAGCTCTAGGAGGTGAAGTACCAAGATGAAAAAATACAAGCACAATTGAAGGCCCTATCACTAGTGGAAGGAATGAAGAGGTATAATGAGAACCGCACTTCCCAGCAACAGATCCACACGATCCAAAGTAAGGTAACAAAAGTAACTCAATGACTTCAACCGGTACAAGACAAGGCATGTCTACTATTTATAGAGGTTGAGAGACAAGGAGCAAAGATAGACCAAGTCATCCTAATAGTAGAACAATGATTAGAAGGACCAGTGAATGACGCAGTGATCCAGGAGTTCACCGAGCAAGAGGCCACAACAAAGCAGCAAGTCAAAGCAGCTCATTCTAAGCTCAAGGAATTCGAGGTAGAGTTGGTCAAACTAGAGTGACTCGGGACATGTCACAGGTGAGTGTTGGGGGCCTGTTGGCCCTTGACCAAGTTTTGGGAGTTTCTTGGTCATGTTGACCTATTTTGGGACTTCGATGGCCTATCGAAGGAGGAGCACAAGATGAAGTGGAGATCACAGGATCTCGACCCTCTTTTGGGCCTCTTTTTGGGTTTTTGGGAATATGTAATGGGAAAGGGATGTCGACACATGGGTTTACCCATGTTTAGGCCTATTTTGTATATAAATATATGCTTAGGCTAGGAAGAAGAAGAGAGAGACAAATGAAAGGCTATGTGCTAGACCTAAGTGATGTAAATGTATGCTAATTGAAATTAGGGTTTTTGGATACTTTGTGCATGATTGTAAGGGACTTGCAGAGCCGAGTGCAAGTAGTTGTGATATATTGTGAAAGGCTTAGTGTTGTAACATGAGGAAGAAGGATCTAGTGAGCTGCACAAATATTCTATCCTATGCAGAGTAAGGGTTTTGAGGCTCTGTGTTGTAACAGATTGAATGAAGGCAATAAAGAAGAAGATTTGGTGGAAGTAGCCCTAGGAGGGGGGTGAACCACGTAAATACTATGTTATCTCACTTTGTGCTTTACCTTAATGTGTTTATGTCTTATTTTCTAAGTACTTTGATGTAGTTTTATAGATATACTTGCTTTGTTCTTATGATGTATGTGAATGCTAGATATGATACATATGGTTGTGCTTAGTGCTTAATCTAGCTGATATAACCTATTTACTTATGATAAGTTCTTGTATACGGTGGATTAGTGTGGATACTATGAGGCTTTATTTTATCAGTGAAGTATATAATGAAAGCATGTTAAAGAATTGAAGGTGCTAAATGCTTCATTAAGAAATACAATCACAGATCTGTGTCCCATATAAGGTTGCAAACACTTGAGTCCTGCAACCACCCCTACCTCTACCTCAGGTGAGACTTCATCTACTTCGCGAGTGTTGTCGAAAGGGTCGATAGTTAGGGTTTTGTTGGTGTGTTGTTGTAGCGTTGAACCCTAGGTCTTCCCCTGTGCCAACACCCGTACAACGAACAATGCACTATATGCATGACTATGTATGAGAAAAGCCATGCAGTCCTGTGAATGATGCATTTATGGTTCTTGTCGGCCCCTAAACCACTTATGGACTAGCTCCCAACTTTATTTGACTCTCATATATGAGTTGAATCCAAATGGGGGGCTGGTCAAGGACCAAAGGGTGCCCTAAAGGGCCGCTTGTTCACACTAAGAACCAATTGAATATTGCCTTGAAGACATGCTATAAATGGAGGCCATGGGTGCAATAAGAAATTAATGTTTTCATAGTATTGTTATGTTGCCTCAATCCTCCCCTGAGAATCCTCTTTTCTCCTTGGACCATTCTAGCAACATTCCAATAGGCCATTCCACTCACCTCTTGAGGGAATAATCATTGGTTTCTTCATCATTTTCTTTCTTTTCTACCATTGTAAGAATATCTCTCCATTAGGGAACTCAAGATCCCTCTCAAGGAGGAAGAGAGGACTCATAAGTCCTCATTTATCTATGGTGTTTTTCCAACTAATATAGTTATCCATTGGTGGCATAATCTTGGTCATTGGTTGATTGTTTTGGGTTCAAAGTTTCTAGTTTTATTTACTTAGTTGTTTTTATTTTGTTTACTTGTTTATTTCATGTTCTTGGATTGTTTAACTCATGCACTAACCTTTGTCTTGTGTAGCAGGCTCAACTAGACATGCAAGTGCCCTTGTTTTTGTCACCCAAGTGACGAAACATACACAACAATGGGGAAAGATGGAATGATTCCATTTGGTTTGAACGACCAATCGTCAAATTACGTAAGCAACATAGGTGACAGAGACAAACTGGGTTGGCCGATGGCATTCCAACATGCCAACGACATCACGCATGTCGAGGAACCCTCATCAACCACTATACATAAAATATTTCGAGTAAAGGATTTTTTGGTATAAGTCACTACTATCTGAAACGCAACGTGGTAAGGAAGATGAGGTTTCAATTCAGTTGGATCAAGAACAATGGATCCGGGTTACAAGTCTCTACCGATACCAAGGTGGATAATAGAGATTTTCTCTACGAAGGGAAACTTTGGAGGACTTCCAAAGAAGACATTGCACAAGGGGTTTGTGCCAAATCTTCTGCAATGGAGTAGTTCTAGTTATCCCTCATGTTTGGATTACGAGAATATTTTTTAAATGAACCTTTTGGGATGTGATTCATTGTTTATCCCGCCCTATTCTCAATCTTGAGAGGAGTCGGTGGGTTTGTGGATTCTTTTCCATTTTCTACATATTCTAACATTCCGTAATCTTGAGCCATGGTTGTTATATTAGCCTTGAATTTCATCATGTAAACATTCATGGTTGGCTTATTACTGGTAGTTGCAGGGGGTCCATGACTGCCCCCTTCCACACTTAAGGATACTAAAGCTTGAGCCATGTTTTTCCCATGTGGAAATGGGTTTGTCAACACAACAGACTGTTGTTGTGCCAATAGATTATGAGCTTCCACAAGTCAAGGGAACAGATGAGTCAGGTGGTCCTCGATGCAAAGGTTACATGGATACTTTGACTTCCTCTTCTCCATTTTTCCCCAGCCAACATTGTTAGTATGATTTTTGTCTCCTTTACCCTTCTTGTTCCATTGTTTCTTATTTCCCTCATGTTGTTGGTGGGCCTTAGGGTTCATTGACTACACACTATGTACATCTGATTTTTGGGTAGGGGGGAAAACCAAACTCGAGGTATGGCTGGCCACAGTCTATTGTATTGACAATTGATGCAATTGATTTGATAACAGATCAGTTGAATTTCCTTGTGCTAAGCCCACAATACCATCGACATGGGATCCAAACTTTTGATTGGCCTTATCGATAATAGATCACGGCTCATCTGGAAAAATCTCCTAGAGCATGTTGGAATGAGAGTAGATTAGTTCAAGCTACTGCACTCTCATTATCACCTCCTCCTCTAAAAACACTCCAGAAGTCGCTACGTCCTTGGAGATGCAAGGCACCAAAGATTTCAGGAACCACTCCAGCAAGAAATATGGAGGGACCTGGACCTTAATCAAGCTCTTTTGATTCCACCATTCTCAGACATGATCGAAGATATGGTCGGCCTTGGTTTGCTCAAAGTTGGCCAAAAATTCTATGTCGACATTGTATCTCATGGGTAACTGGAAATTATTCAAGAATACCATCGCCAAGTCGTTGAAGTAAGAATACCTCAAGAGGTCGAGATCAATATACCATTTTGTGGCATCCCTGATAAGAGTGCATTGAAAAAGGCACAACTGGATAGATTCATCTCACAACGATTTTGACGAGCATCATAAGTGAAATATTGTCACGTGATCACCTAGATCTTCTCCAGGCTTTCCTTCAAATTTCAAAATATCTGAGGGCAAATTAATGAGCATGGGGGGCCAACGCGGATCATGAAAAGTTGGTTCGTTGAGTAATCCTGACAAGTCTGGAAGATGTAGCGTTTCCAGAAATAGTAGTTTAGCTTGATTACTATTTACAAGAAAAGAGGGTCCTCGGGTTTGAATGTTACCAGGTTTCCAGGAAAAGTTGGGTTGCTATCTAGGGTTCTGGTAAAATCGTGGCCTTGAACAATGTACAGAAAATATGTATGTTGGGGTATCATCAGCTGACTCCCATAATTAGATGAAATATCTTGTGCATGGATTGCTCCCTACATTATGTTCCAAGGATTTTTGAAGGGGATGCCCCCAACCGATCTAATGGGCATAGGTACAGATCCTTGCATGGGGTTCCATTGAGCATGGAATGGGTTTCCCTCGACATACATCCCTTGTGAGGGAACTGATCCCTACCAAGGATTCCAAATACCTTGAGAGGAGAAAACTCCAGTCGTCACTCCCTATGAAGGAATAGTACCCTGCACGGGGTTCTGTTTCTCAAAGCCGAGGTTTCCCCCAACCAAGACTACAGCCGAAGAAAAAGCATTGTTCCCAAATGCATCAAACAAAGATAACAACATAGATCCCACCGACGTGGTGTAAGCCAAAGGTCCTAAACTGCCTTCTCCAAATAAGTTGTAATTAACATTCAACTCGATTGGTTGCTGGAAAGCACCACCGAGCGAGGGGGACAGAGGATGTATATGACCCCTACCGTAAGGGATAAAATTAGTGCTCCACTCCCCCAAACCCATGGTCTGTAAGGTGGAGTAGGTAAGAACCGAATTTGAATCAATGTCGGACATCCCATATGAGAATGGAGGGCCCATCGCACTCTGAGTAAAAGGAGCAATGGTCATTGCCGATGAAGGTATCAAACCACTTCCCGAAGTAGAGGGAGTCAAGACCATTGTGGTCCAGACTAGGGAAGGTGGGAGAGGAGGAAAAATTCCCCCTGCGGTTGTAGCCGAAACGGGAGTTTGAGGAATCTCGGATGAAGTAGCAACATTTTCTTCCATCACCTCTTGTAAAACTAACTGGCACTTGGAAGGTGTCACCTTAGGAGGGACAACTTGTACTAATATCAGCACTGACAAGTCAGTAATCAGAGGCTTGGATGGCCCAAGAGATTCTGCCTCAAAGTCCAAAATAGTAGGTTCCTATGGAGTCGAATAGTCTCCTCGTGGAGCAGGCTTGGGCACAATTTCTTGCGGCCCAGTCGATTCAAACGACCCTTGTTGTTCAAGTATTTTCTGTAACGGTGGTGGATGTGGATCCAATGTAATTGGAGATAGGCCTTAAAGCCTTCATGACCAACGGAGCCATTGTTCTTCCAAATTGTGAAAGGATCAACCGACACAGTAAGGTTCAACTAGCGTTTAAACACCAATCACACACTAAACATTTCCTAAGGGACAAATCAATCAATCGAATATCTAGTAGGAAGGATAGTTATGCAAATTAACACTAGAGAAACTAACCAGTGCAAGTGAAACTCGAACATGGAAGAATCCTCCAGGTATACTCTGTGTTGGCATAGGGGCAAACCCAGGGTTCACTCCAAGAGCACACCAACAAGCCCTAGCTACTGGCCCTTTCAACAACACCTGCGAAGCAGATGTAGTCTCACCCAAAGCAGCTAAGAGTGGGGTTGCAGCACAAAGATGTCTACAACCAGGGTAATATCAAGTGGAACTAATACAACAATAATGCAACATTCATATATCTCTTATCATCTAGATCTACTTTGTGTAGCTATACATCTGATCTAACACAATAATGCAAATAACAGTATAACAATGACAGATATCCAAGCATCAATCACACATACAACACAAAATATATGTGGTTCACCCTCTCTTTATAGATACGTCCACAGAATTGTGCTTATGATGTATTAAGATAAATATTAAAGTTATGTTCTTCACTCTTAGTCAACAAATATTCTCTCTTCTTCTCTCTGTCTCCCACCTTCTTGCACACCCAGCTACAGGAATTGAACTTTGCACCCAGCTGAAGATCTTACAATACCAGAAGGCTCTCACTCTCAGCACTCCTCTCTCTCATAGTATAATAATATCTCAACCAACAACAATCAATATCAATACCCAACACTAGTACTAACCTGACCTAGGTCCTCTCGACCTCTATTTATACATTATAGTCCCTCATTGACAGCCTTAGGTCGAAACCTAGGTGTCAAAACCCTAATTACCCAAAACCTTAGGTGTCTAAAACCCTAGGTCAACTTGAACCGCCTTTTCAGGGATTTTCTGGCCTATCTTTCCTCCCTTCTCACGCGGTGCTCCAAAGCATCCAATGGTGGATTTCTCTGCTTGTTGAGTTGTCTACGATTATTTTCTCTTATTGATCTGTCATCCCTGATCTCCTCATTCAACGACTTGCTTTTCCGTAATTCACTCAATCTTTTCTTCTCTTTTGCTTACTTTGACCCAGTGACAGTCACTGTGTCTCCTGCATAGTTCGCGTTTGACCTTTTCTTCCTCAATATTTGCTTCCTTCCATAACCAAGGGCCAACATGCCCCCAACACTCACCTGTGACTCATCCTGAGGCACTTCAATTTTGATTTTTCCATATCACTTCTACTTTGGAATGCAGAGTGCAACCTTTTCTTTCTGCTCCATGTCTCCTTCCCATTCTTGTGCAGACTGTATTTTCTATGTCTGGTACCCAGTTTCAACTGCACCTGGTACCTAGTCACTTTTATTCCTTTTTTTTACTGAGAGTTGCAAGGTAGTTGGTTGTCATATTACAACTTCATCCGATTCCCATTTACTAATCCCTCTTTCCATTCTCCCTTTAATGTCTTCAGTTACACAACTCCTCCTTCTATCACATAGGCGATCTCATATGGTCCAAGCCAATGTGTTCTGAACTTCCCTGGATGTTTTATAAATTTATTGTCATACACCAATACTAAATCACCTTTCTTAAATTCCTTCTTCTTGATGTGTCTATCATGATAGGCCTTCTCTCTTTTCTTCTGTACCTGCTGATGGAATCCTACCATAAATCTGTCTTCTTCTAGTTCAACCAGCTGGGCAAGCCTCTCATGAACAATGCCAATATCATCCATGTCTTTAAATGCAACAATTCTTAAGCTCGGTACCAAGTACTCCATCGGGACAACAACTTCAAGACCATAAACCAACTTGAAAGGGGTCTGCATTGTTAATTTCTTGCAAGTGGTTCTATAAGACCACAGTATTGCTGGTACTCTTAAATCCCAGTCATCCCTATTCACACTGTAAATATTTGTCAATGTTGTCTCCAAGATTTTGTTGAATGCTTCAACCATTCTATTTTCTTGTGGATGGTAAGGTGTATTATTCTGATGGTGGACTACAAATTCCTCAGTCAGGGATTCAACTATCTTGTTGATGAAATGAGTGCCTTGATCACTCATAAGGGTCTTAGGGAATTCAAACCTGGTTATTAGGTCATCAAATATAAAATGCATGGTTGTAGTTGCACTACAGTCTTTGAATTCTCTTGCTTCGACCCATCTAGTCAGGTATTCTGTTGCAGTGATAATATACCTTGCTCCTGTGCGCTTCCCTGCTGGGTTTATAGGTCCCACGAAGTCAATGGCCTATTTTTCAAATGCTTGTAGGGTCATCTGTGGTGCTAGTGTCATTTTGTCTCTTCTGGATGGTTTTCCAACTCTCTGGCATACATCATAGGCTCTGGTATACTCTTTAGCATCTTTGTGTAAAGTAGGCCTCCAAAGGCCAACTCACAAAACCTTCTGCACAGTTGCTTTGCCTGCGTAATGTCCTCCTATGATGCCTTCATGAGCTTCTATGAGGATCAGTGGGCACTTTTCCTCCATCACACATCTTCTTAGTATCTCATCAGGTCCCATATTATATAGCTAATGAACTATCAGTGAAAAGTATGCAGCGTGCACCACTAGCTATTTCTTCTAGGAAATTGTGTACTCACATGGAGCCATTCCTGTTGATAGGAATTGGACAATTTCTGTGAATTGGTCATCCATCTTCCTAATGTAGAGAAACTGTGCATCCGATAGTGTACCCTCCAGAATGGTGGATTCTTCGCCATGTTCCAACCTCGACAGGTGGTCAGGTCCCTTGTTCATTCTTCCTGGCTTAACTATGATCTCAAAATCATATTCTTGAAAAAGGAGAAGCCATATGCATATTCGCCCCCCAACACTGGCTTGTTGACCAGGTACTTCAGCATAGAGTGATCAGTAAACATTTTAAAGTGTCCTCCTAGTAAGTAATGGCGGAAATTTTGCAGTGCGTACACCATGGATAATCCTTCTCTCTCTGTAGTAGTGTAATTGATTTCGGTGGTAGATAGCTTTCTGTTGGAAAATGCTAATGGATGATCAATGTTCCCTTCTCTAGGTTGTGCTAGTACTGCTCCTAATGCAATGGAAGACGCATCAACATGCACATGAAATTCTTTTCTCCAATCTGGAAAGACCAGAATAGGCGCAGTTACCATCTTTTGTTTCAGTGTGTCGAAGCTCTGTTGACATTCTTCTGTCCAACCAAACTGATAGTCTTTCTTTAATAACTTCTCCATTGGTACAGTAATTTGAGCATATCCTTTGATAAATTTCCTATAATAGCCAGTATGTCCTAGCGTAGTGCGCAGTTGTTTGACCGAGGTAGGAGGTGGAAAATCAACTATAATTACAATTTTGGATGGGTCCACCAACAATACTTGCTTGCATACAATATGACATAATAATACTCCAAATGGTGAGAAGAAGATGCACTTCTTCAGATTCTAAGAAATTTGACATTGCCTGCATTCATCCAACATTAGCCTTAGACATTTAACATGATTTTTCTGTAAACTAAAAATAGTCCAGTCATCAAAATAGGCTTCTAAAAACTTATGCAAAAATTCTTTGAACGCTTCAACCACCACCCTAGAAAAGATGGTTGGGGAATTCTTCAATCCAAATGGAATCACTGTGTATTGGTAGGATCCCCATTCTGTGGAAAATGTAGTCTTGTGGTGGTCCTCGGAAATACGGATCTGATGGTATCCTGAAAACCCATTTGTAAAACAATATACCTCCTGGCCTACCACATTGTCTAATACTTCATCTGTGAATGGTGTAGGGAAGGGGTCATGCAAACATGAATCGTTCAGATTTCTGAGTTCCACACATATTCTGATCATGCCTATCTTCTTGTCTTGTACTACTATAGGGCTGATCCACTCCGACTCTTCGACAGGTTCAATAATCCCTGATTCCAACATTCTGTCAAGCTCAATCTTCACTTTTTCCTTATAGTTCGGGTTCAATCTGTAGGGTCTTTTCTTGACTGGATTCACATCTAGTTTCAAAGGTATTCTCATTTCTCCCATAGGTCCTTTGATACCCTTCATATCAGTGAACTTGGTCAGAAACAAGTCCTAATACTCATGTAGTAATTCTATAATTTTGTCAATGGTAGCAGCATCCCAGTAATCTCCGACATTGGAAAGTTTCGGTGTCTCCTTTGTCCCAATATTAACTTTCTTTATCTTGATTGACTATCTAATGAATGGTAGTTCAACTCCCGGTCCTTCCACATTCCTGTGGCCTTCTGTCTCAGCAATGTTTACCTTCCTCGGATCATCATCTTCGTTAGCATTAATGTTGTAACATCCTTGTAATTTCAAGAATGGTGTAGTCCATTCATCCTTTTCTTGCTCCATCAAGAGGCTGGATGACTCTTTAAATAATTTCTGCCTCACAATCTTTAATGCTTGATCTACTGAGGGAAATTCACTTTCAAACAAAAAGGTGGTTACAAAATTCAGAAGCATACCTTCCCAATCTGTGGTTATAAGGCACAACTCTTCTTGAAGGTACCAGTTAATAGAGGTTGTGTCCAGAGTTTTAATGAATCTGTGTACCCATTGTTCTTGAGGAATGTCACTCTAGGCCTCTTCGCAACTTCCTACTTGTGCCGAAAACTATGCTGTCATCAAGGTTCGACATTGTGTCAAGTCTGTGATATTGCTTTTATGTGTCCCCCACCATCTTGTTGGTGTAGCTTTCAGAGCCTCTTCCATAGCCAACAACTTTTGTTGTGCTGGTACAATTGTTTCAAAGTCCATCAAGAAGGATTCTAAAGGATTCAGGCCATCAAAGGTAGGTAAGTTACTTGTTTTTGTACCAATCCAACGGACTTCTCCAGTCAGTCAAGAACATATCCTTGTGGATACTTCATATATCTAGTTTTGCCAATTCTCTGGTGCTTCTTCTAAATCTTATGAACACACGTTGTCACTTCGTCAGCTTAGATTCCCATCGAAAGTAGGGTTGATATAATCCTTCTGTCTGGTTGTTAATTTATAGATGTTTTCTAGCTCATATGCATAATCTTCTTCTCTGATGGGATTTGTATACCGAGGAACTTCATCTGGATATAAGGGTGCAATGACCCTGAGGCCATATCCTTCAAATTTCATGCATCTTTTCTTTAAATCGACCACAATAGAATTGTTGAAGGCCCAATCAATTCCTAGTAATGTAGGGTAAGGGAAACTATCATCAACAATTTCAATTACCTCAAAGTCTGCAAAGGTTCTAACTCCGTCGATTTCCATGGGGACATACTCCAATCGTCCAAATGGGCTGATAGCTTGTTGATTAGCCATGCGAAGCCTGATAGGGGAGTATATCAGCTTGGGTTTCCCCATCAATGCCCAAGTTTGCTTCGTCATGACGATGACCTCTGACCTTAAGTTGAGGACCACATAGTCTATATCATACTCTCTTATTTGAGCATTCAAATGTAATTATTTATTTGTTCTTCTCTTCTTACCAATCTAGTGTAGTGCCCTATTCAGCAAGGGGTCTACCTTTCCTAGCTCATACTGCCTGATTAGGTTCTGTAACTCTTGTACAACTTTCTCATCCTGAATTAATTTAAGGCAAGTGTACAAAAAATTAATGAGCGTACTTTCCTCTTTTACTTCTTTATGTGCATTTGATTGATCAAATGCCTGAGGCATTCCGTACTCTTTTACTTCTAGTTGTGTTCTAAATGAGGATCCTTGGTTCCTCTTGAACTCCTATCTTTCTTCCTCAAAGATTCATCTTTCTTTATTTACATCAAAAGCTTGAGTTTTCTCCTCATCTTTCCTGATACCTGACTCTTCTGTGATATTGCTTTGGGTTGTTCTATCCTCTCCTGTAGCAGTGCCTCCTCAAGTAATGATAATGACTCTAGGTTTGATTCCATGAGGTTCAACATATATCAGTTGTACTTGTGGGTTCTGTTGGAGTCCTCATCTTTCCTGAAGCTTATCCAGTAGCACAAGGCATTCTTCTATGACATGCTCAAAAGAGTTACAATAACTACAGGTTGTGCAAGGATTTTGACAATCCCTTGCTAAGTGTCCTGGTTGTGCTCAGTTATAACAAATTATTTGTCCTCGTCCTTGGCCCATACCTCCTCCTCCTCCTCATTCTCTATATCCACTGTGAGAAGTAAAGTTTCCTCTCCCTGGAGAATTGTATTGTGGAGTATTTCCTTCTTGTTGTACTTCACCTTGAATCTTGTATATGTCTCTCGACCTCTCATGCATGAGATCATAAGCTCTACAATCTTGATCATCGTGCCTTACTGATTTATAGAATGTGCAGTACAAGTTTGAGGGTGTCTGAACATACTTTTGCATGTAATAGAACTCACATGGGCGATGTCTATTTCTGCACACATCACACCAGGGCAGGTTAACTTGCTTCAAGGGGCTCGACGCTCCTAAGGCCAAATACTCATGGAATAAAGGACAATGTTCCTTATCATGATCTTCTGATATACATCTCACACACTAGACATCTTCCCTTTTTTCCTTCCCCTTGTCCTTCTTCATATCCTCGACCTAAAGAGACAAACTAGTTAGTTGGCTCAAGATCTGGCTCATGCTTAAGCTAGATTTTCCCATAGGTGTTGATTCAAGCTTCATGGTGATTTCCAAAGCTTCTACCTATGATGCAATCTTCTGCTGCATCAGAGAGACTCTGATGTGTGGTAATAGTGCGACGATGAACCATTCTTTGTTCTGTTCATCGGGGATTTGAAAAGTTAATTGACCTATTAGGGTCTTGAATCTTTGGTTGAACTCTCAAATAGGTTATGCTACCTTTTGTTTGATCTCTTTTAGATTTTTAATACATTGTGACTCCGACTTAGGTTTCTTAAACACTGAAATCAGCCCATTCTTGATCTCGTTCAGTGGCTTAGGCTACACCATTCCTTGGACAAGTTTCATGTACCAGCTCAGTGCGCAGTCCCGTAGCATAGTGCTGAACTGGGTTCTCTTGATGGCTTCGTCGGTGATACTTTTAATATTCCATACGACTTCACACATAAACCAATGTTGATCTAGATATTTAGATCCATCTCCTCTAAATATAGGGAGCCTCATTTAATCTACCATAGAGCTGACTAGGCTTCTTGTCTGAGTAGATGCTAAGCTACCAGTAATAGTGCTCTAAGGATTCTAGTGGTTCTGACTATTCTGACTGCTAAGTACTGTTGAGACAATAGGAACATTAATGTTACTTACTTTAGTAGTCTGCGTAGTTCCTAAGGTTTCCGAATCACTTTGGAAAAGTTATCCAGCTTCCCCTTCTTCTGTTCTAGTGGGCTCTGAATGTTCTTTGTCAATTTGATCTACCTCTTCTCTAATGTAGAAGCCCTCTTCTCCATATTTTTTCTTAAGCAAGTTCTCAAGGTGAACCTCTCAGAATACTTTCCCATTGCGCATATTTCCTACTTCTGTGTCACTGTCACTGTCTGAGATATTGAACATTAGCCTTTTCAAGTCCGACCAATCTACTGTATCTTCAAGATGCGGTTTGCATGCAAGAGCATCTTGATTATCAGCTTCAGAAAGTGAAAACATTTTCCTCTAGGTCCTTTGAAAAAGTATCTCTTGGCTTGGCTATACGATTTTGTTCTGTCAACAACAAACTCAGTGATATACCCTCCAATGGTACTATCAAACCAATGATCTACTACTCTCGATACATCATTGTCAACTCTCTTAACCTTCTAGATCAGTGTCGACATCCAAACCATAGGAGGTCTAGATATAATCTCGAACTTGGTATTGACTAACCTAGCCAACCATTCAAACAACTCTTGGTGGATTCTCCCAAAGAAGATCTCGTGAATGTCGGTGAAAATGTATCTTTGTAGCCAATCTTCAGTACTCAGTTTAGGGTTCTTATTATGGGCTTCAGAAGAGTCCCTCTCTCGATCCTCTATCCACTTTTGAATCTCTATATTTGATGGGAAACACCTCGACATTCCCTTAAAATGATTCTTGTCCCGACAACAGAACCATTTATTGGCATAGGGGCAGACCCATGATTCACTCCAAGAGCGCACCAACATGCCCTAGCTACTGGCCCTTTCGGCAACACTTGCGAAGCAGATGTAGTCTCACCCGAAGCAACTAAGAGGGGGTTTGTAGGAAAAATATGTCTACAACCAGGGGAATATCAAGTGGAATTAATAGAACAATAATGCAGCATTCATATATCTCTTATCAGCTAGATCTACTATGCACATCTATACATCTGATCTAATGCAATAATGTAAATAACAATATAACAATGACAGATATCCAGGCATCAATCACACATACGACACAAAATATACGTGGTTCACCCTCTCTCTAGGGATACGTCCACAAAACTGTGCTTATGATATATTAAGATAAAGATTATAGTTCTTATCTGAGATCTAGTCAATAGATCTTCTCTCTTCTTCTCTCTATGTCCCACCTTCCTGCGCACCTAGTTGTAGGACTTGATATTCACACCCAGCTGAAGATCTTACAATACCATAAGGCTCTCACTCTCAGCACTCCTCTCTCTCACAGTACAATAATCTCTCAACCAACAAAAATAAATATCAATACCCAACACTAGTACTGACCCAACCTAGGACCTCTCGACCTCTATTTATACATTATAGTCCCTCACTTACAGCCTTAGGTCAAAACCTAGGTGTCAAAACCCTAATTACCCAAAACCCTAGGTGTCTAAAACCCTAGGTCAACTTGACCCACCTTTTCAAGGCTTCACCAGCTTGGCTTTCCTCCCTTCTCACATGGTGCTCCAAAGCATCCAATGGTGGATTTCTCTGCTTGCTGAGTTGTTTACAATTATTTTCTCTTGTTGAACTATAATCCCTGATCTCCTCATTCAATGACTTGATTTTTCGTACTTCACTCCATCTTTTCTTCTCTTTTTCTTACTTCGATCCAGTGACAGTCACTGTGTCTCCCATGCAGTTCATGTTTGACCTTTTCTTCCTCGATCTTCACTTCCTTCCATAACCAAGGGCCAACTGGCCCCCAACACTCACCTGTGACTTGTCCTGAGGCACTTCAGTTCTGATTTTTCCATGTCACTTTGACTTTGGACTGCGGAGTGCAGAATTTTCTTTCTACTCCATGTCTCCTTCCCATCCTTGTGCAGACTGTCTTTTCTATGTCTGGTACCCAGTTTCAATTGCACCTGGTACCTAGTCACTTTTCTTCCTTTCTTTTACTGAGATTTGAAAGGTAGCTGGTTGTCATAGTACAACTTCAATCGATTCCCATTTACTAATCCCTCTTTCCATTCTCCCTTCAATGTCTTCAATTGTGCAACTCCTCCTTATGTAACATAGGCGATCTCATATGGTCCAAGCCAATGCATTTTGAACTTGCCTGGATGTTTTATAAATTTATTGTCATACACTAGTACTAAATCACCTTTCTTAAATGCCTTCTTCTTGATGTGTCTATCATGATAGGCCTTCACTCTTTCCTTCTATACTTGTTGATGGAATCCTTCCATAAATCTGTCTTCTTCTAGTTCAACTAGCTAGGCAAGCCTCTCATGAACAGTGCCAGTATCATCCATGTCTGTAAATGAAACAATTCTTAAGCTCAATACCAAGTACTCCATTGGGACAACAACTTCAATACCATAAACCAAATTGAAAGGGGTCTGCATTGTTAATTTCTTGCAAGTGGTTCTATAAGCCTAGAGTACTGTTGGTACTCTTAAATCCCAGTCATCCCTATTCACATTGAAAATCTATGTCAATGTTGTCTCCAAGATTTTGTTGAATGCTTCAACCATTCCATTTTCTTGTGGATAGTAAGGTGTACTCTTATGATGGTGGACTACAAATTCTTCAGTCAGGGCTTCAATTGTCTTGTTGATGAAATGAGTGCCTTGATCACTCATAAGGGTCTTAGGGCATCCAAAAATGGTTATTATGTCGGCAAATATAAAAAGCATGGTTGTAGTTGCACTATAGTCCTTGACTGATCTTGCTTCGGCCCATCTAGTCAGGTATTTGTTGCAGTGATAATATACCTTGCTCCTGTGCGCTTCCCTGGTGGGTTTATAGGTCCCATGAAGTCAATGGCCCATTTTTCAAATGCTTGTTGGGTCATCTGTGGTGCTAGTGGCATTTCATATCTTCTGGATGGTTTTCCAACTCTCTGGCATACATCACAGGCTATGGGATACTCTTTAGCATCTTTGTGTAAAGTAGGCCACCAAAGGACAGCTCACAGAACCTTCTACACAGTTGCTTTGCCTGTATAATGTCCTCCTGCGATGCCTTCATGAGCTTCTATGAGAATCCATGGGCGCTCTACCTCCATCACACATCTTCTTAGTATGTCATCAGGTCCCATCATATATAGTTGACCATTTATTAGTGAAAAGTTTGCAGCGCGCACCACTAGTTGTTTCTTCTGGGAAATTGTATACTCACTTGGAGCCATTACTGTTGATAGGAATTAGACTATGTCTGTGAAGTGGTCATCCATCTTCCTAATGGAAAGAAACTATGCATCCAGTAGTGTATCCTCTATACTGGTGGGTTCTTCGCCATGTTTCAACCTCGACAGATGGTCAAGTCCCTTTTTCATTCTTCCTATCTTAACTATGATCTCAAAATCATATTATTGAAACAAGAGAAGCCATATTCATATTTGACCCCCTAACACTGGCTTGTTGACCAGTTAATTCAGTGTAGAGTGATCAGTAAACATTTTAAAGTGTCCTCCTAGTAAGTAATGGCAGAATTTTTGCAGCACGTACACCATGGCTAATCCTTCTCTCTCTGTAGTAGTGTAATTGATTTCAGTGGTAGATAGCTTTCTGCTGGAAAATGCTAATGGATGATCAATGTCCCCTTCTCCAAGATGTTCTAGTACTGCTCCTAATGCAATGGTAGATGCATGAACATGCACATGAAATTCCTTGCTCCAATATGGAAAGACCAGAATAGGTACAGTCACCATATTTTGTTTCAGTGTGTCAAAGTTCTGTTGGCATTCTTTTGTCCAACCAAACTAACAGTATTTATTTAATAACTTATCCATTGGTGCAGTAAGCTGAGCATATCCTTTGATAAATTTCCTGTAATAACCAGTATGTCCTAGCACAGTGCGCAGTTGTTTGATTGAGATAGGAGGTAGAAAATCAACTATAATTACAATTTTGGATGGGTCCACCAACAATCCTTGCTTGCATACAATATGACCTAATAATACTCCAAATGGTGAGAAGAAGATGCACTTCTTTATATTCAAAGCAATTTGACTTTGGATGCATTCATCCAACATTAGCCTTAGACATTCAACATGATTTTTTAGCAAACTAAAAACAATCCAGTCATCAAAATAGGTTTCTAAAAACTTATGCAAAAATTATTTGAACGCTTCGACCACCACCCTAGAAACATTGGTTGGGGCATTCTTCAGTCCAAATGGCATCAATGTGTATTGGTAGGATCCCAATTTTGTGGAAAATGTGGTCTTGTGGTAGTCCTCCTTGGCAATCCGGATCTGATGGTATCCTGAAAACCCATCTGTAAAAGAATATACCTCCTGGCCTCCCACATTGTCTAATACTTCATCTGTGAATGGTGTAGGGAAGGGGTCATGCAAACAGGCATTATTCATCTTTCCGAGGTCCACACATATTTTGATATCACCTGTCTTCTTGTCTTGTACTACCATAGGGCTGATCCACTCCGACTCTTCGATAGGTTCAATAATCCCTGCTTCCAACATCCCATCAAGATCAATCTTCACTTTTTCCTTATATTTCAAGTTCAATATGTAGGGTCTTTGCTTGATTGGCTTCGCATCTGGTTTCAAAGGTATTCTCATTTCTCCCATAGGTCCTTTGATACCCTTCATATCAGTGAACTTGGTCGGAAACAAGTCCTGATACTCATGCAATAATTCTGTAATTTTTTCAATGGCAGCAACAACCCAGTAATCTCTGACATTGGCAAGCTTCGGTGTCTCCTCTGTCCCAATATTAAATTTCTTTATCTTGATTGGTTGTCCAATGAATGGCAGTTCAACTCCTACTCCTTCCACATTCCTGTGGCCTTCTGTCTCAACAATTTTTACCTTCCTTGGATCATCATCTTCATCAGCATTAATGTTGTAATATCCTTGTAATTTCTAGAATGGCGTAGTCCATTCATTCTCTTCTTGCTCCATCGATAATCTAGATGAATCTTTAAATACTTTCTTCCTGGCAATCTTTAATTCTTGATATACTGAGGGAAATTCACTTTCAAACAAAATGGTGGTTACAAAATTATGAAGCATACCTTCCCAATCTGTGGTGATAAGGCACAACTCTACTTGGAGGTACCAGTTAATAGGGGTCATGTCTAGCATGTTAATGAATATGTGTACCCATTGTTCTCGAGGAATGTCACTCCAGGCCTCTTCGCAAATTCCTACTTGTGCTGAAAACCGCACTGTCATCAAGGTTCGACATTGTGTCCAGTCTATGATATTGCTTTTATGTGTCCCCCACCATCTTGCTGGTGTAGCTTTCAGAGCCTCATCCATAGCCAACAACCTCTGTTGTGCTGGTACAATTGTTTCAAAGTCCATCAAGAAGGATTCTAAAGGATTTAGACCATCAAAGGTAGGTAAGTTACTTGTTGTATCAATCCAGTGGACTTCTTTGGTCAGTTGAGCACATATCCTTGTGGATACTTCATACATTTGGTTCTGCCAATTCTCGAGCGCTTCTTATGAATCTTATGAACATGCGTTGTCACTTCACTATCTTAGATTCCCATCAACAGTAGGGTTGATATAATCCTGTTGTCTAGCTGTTAATTTATAGATGTTTTCCAGCTCATATGCATAGTCTTCTTCTCTGATGGGCTCTGTATATCATGGACATTCATCTAGATCTAAGGGTGCAATGACCTTAAGGCCATCTCCTTCAAATGTCATGTGTATTTTCTTTAAATTGACTATAGTAGAATTGTTGAAGGCCCAATCAATTCCTAGTAATGTAGGGTAAGGGAAACTATCATCAACAATTTCAATTACCTCAAAGTCTGCAATTCTAACTCCGTCGATGTCCATGAGGACATGCTCCAATCATCCAAATGGGCTGACAAATTGCTGATTAGCCATGTGAAGCCTGATAGGGGAGTATATTATCTTGGGTTTTCCCATCAGTGACCAAGTTTGCTTCGTCATGACGTTGACCTCCAACCCTAAGTCGAGGACCACATAGTCTATATCATACTTTCCTATTTGAGCATTCAAATGTAATTCTTTGTTTGTTATTCTCTTCTTACCAATCTGGTGTAGTTCCCTATTTAGCAAGGGGTCTACCTTTCCTAGCTTATACTTCCTGATTAGGTTCTGTAACTCTTGTACAACTTTCTCATCCTAAATTAATTTAAGACAAGTGTACAAAAAATCGATGAGTGTACTTTCCTCTTTTTCTTCTTTATGTGCAGTTGATTGATCAAATGCCTGAGGCATTCCATACTCTTTTACTTATGGTTGTGTTCTAGATGAGGATCCTTAGTTCCTCTTGAACTTCTATCTTGCTTCCTCAAAGATTAGTCTTTCTTTCTTTGCATCAAAAGCCCGAGTCTTCTCCTCATCTTTTCTGATAGCTGACTCTCCTGCGATCTTTATTTGGGTTGTTTTATCCTGTCCTATAGCAGTGCCTCCTCGAGTAATGAAAATAACTCTAGGTTCAGTTCCACAAGGTTCAACATATATCAGTTGTACTTGTGGGTTCTTCTAGGGTCCTCGTCCTTCCTGAAGCTTAGCCAGTAGCACAGGGTGATCCAGATTATTTTCGGCACAAAATGAGATCGGAGATATAATAAAGAAATGCACAGAGATATCACAGATATTCAATAATATAACATAAATGTATCAGATATGCAACCATAAACATAGATATATATTAATAAACAATTTCTATTAATGAAATAAATGTACATAGACAGTAAAAATACAGAGTAAAAAACTCGCTAGAATGGTGGTAGCTTATCTTTGAGAAGAGATGTGATGGCTATTCGCATTTGCAAGAAAATGGTTACAATGAGCCTTTGAAGGAATTTTTACAATAAACAGGAATGCCAAAAACCCTAGACATCCGAAAACCTAACCCTAGGAGATGAAGCGCCAAAAGTCATGTGGGCCCCGTTTGGGTAAGTGAGTACATCAACTTTCTGGGGTCGTAACTTTTGCATACGATCTCCGTTTTAGGTGTGTGATAGCTCGTTGGAAAGGTATTGTCGATGAGATTCATTTTGGGGGCTCAATTATGCCTTTTTTTTTTTCTTATCATTGAGAACATAGATCTTGAAAAACCTTTATTTGGTCCCTCAAAATGGCCCCGAAAGTTAAAAACTACTAAAGATAGTAAATTGCCAAAATTGCCAGAAAACTGTTTTGAGCCAGTCGAAAAAGGTGGGTGGCCACCGATATCCACCTGGATCATAGGGAATTCTTCTATGAAATTCTCAAAAGAGTTACAATAACTACAGGTTGTGCAAGGATTTTGACAATCCCTTGCTAAGTGTCTTGGATGCGCGCAGTTATAATAGATTATTAGTCTTCTCTCTTGACCCATACCTCCTCCTCGTCCTCACCCTCTGTATCCACTGCGAGGAGTGAAGTTTCCTCTCCCTAGAGAGTTGTACTGTGGAGAATTTCCTTCTTGTTTTACTTCACCTTGAATCGTGTATATGTCTCTCGACCTCTCATGCATGAGATCGTAATCTCTACAATCTCGATCATCCTTCCCTACTAATTTACAGAATGTGCAGTACAAGTTTGTGGGTGTCTGAACATACTTCTGCATGTAATAGCACTCACCTGGGTGATGCCTATTTCTGCACACATCACAACAGGGCAGGTTAACTTGCTTCAAGGGGCTCAGCGCTCCTGAGGCCAAATACTCATGGAATAAGGGATAGTGTTCCTTATCATGACCTTCTTATCTGCATCTCACAGACTAGACATATTCCCTATTGGCCTTCCCCTTACCCTTATTCATATCCTCGATCCACAGAGACAAACTAGTCAGCTGGCTCAAGATCTAGCTCATGCCTAAGCTAGATTCTCCCATAGGTATTGATTCAAGATTCATGGAAATTTCGAAAGCTTCTGCCTACGATGCAATCTTTTGTTGCATCAGAGGGACTCTGATGTGTGGTAACAATGTAGCGATGAACCATTCTTTGTTCTGTTCATCGGGAATCTAAAAAGTTAATCGGCCTGTTAGGGTCTTGAATCTCTAGTTGAACTCCCAAACAGGTTATCCTACCTTTTATTTGATCTCTTTTATATCTGCAATACATTGTCTTATGATATCAATTTTGTTCTAGTTGTAAGGCTTCCTGTAGAGCCTTTGCCTAATTTTGGAACTTTTGTTGTCTTAATGGGTTTTTTAAATGTGGTAATAGAGAGTTCACAAACAAGTGCCTATGTTTCATGCTTTTCATTACATACTTCAGCTTACCTTTCAAGAATTTAAACCTCTGATCAATTTCCCAAACAGAGTCACCTGGTTTTTTCCTAATTTTAATGATCTCACTCATATACTGATCTTTTGAGCTAGGTTTTTGAAATTCATTAATCAATAGTTTTTTCACATCTGCAATGGTCCTTGCTGGCACAGGGGAAGACCCAAAGTTCAATGTTACAAGAGCACACCAAAAAAACCCTAACTACCAGCCCTTTCGGCAACACCTGCGAAGCAGATGAAGTCTCACCTGAGGTAGAGGAAGGGGTGGTTGCAAGACTCAGGTGTCTACAACCTTAGTTGGGACATAGATATGTGATTATATCACTTACAGAGAACTTAGCATCAATCATTTGTCAATATTCAACCCCTATTATACTTCGTAGATAGCACAGAGCTCACAACATTCACTTAGATCTAAGTTCTCTTAGTACTTTACAACAGTAAAACAAATTAGATCCAGTAGATAAGCACTATGCATCTTCATACATATCAAATATACTAATCATACACATCTAATAAGAACAAAGAATAAATAGATCTATCTAAATATATCAAAGCACTTAGCAAATAATCACATCAATGCATCAGAACAAGGCACAAAGCGAACAACACAGGATTTATGTGGTTCACCCCCACCCTGGGGCTATGTCCACCAACTCTTCTTCTCTATTATCATCGGCCAAGCGGTTACAAGAACAGAGCCACCAAACCCTACTGTGCACAGGACAAAATATCTGCATAGCTCGCTAGATCCTTCTTCCTTGCGTTATAGCACAAAATCCTTCTACAACTTCTTACAGTAACTTGCACTCAGCTTCTACAAGTCTCATATAGGAACTAAGCTCTTACATATCTTACTTGCACTTAGCATACATCACATAGACATACTATTTGACTCTCCCCTTACATTTCCTATCCTTCTATTTATACATACAAATGGGCCTAAGCATGGGTAAACCCACGGGCCGACATCCCTTTCCCATTACATATTCCCCAAAACCCAAAAAGGGACCCAAAAGTGGGCCGCGATTCTGCAATATCCGCTTTGTCTAACACTCCATCTTTGATAGGCTGTCAAAGTCCCAAAATAGTCAAATATGACCAAGTGTTCCCAAAAATTGGTCAAGGGCCAATAGGCCCCCAACACTCACATGTGACTCATCCCGAGTCACTCTGGTCTGAGCAATTCCGCCTCGAACGCCTTGAGCTTGGATCAAGCTACTTTGACCTACTGTGATGCTATGACCTCTTGCTTAGTGAACTCCTAGATCACTGCATCTGTTACTGACCCTTCTAAGCATTGTTTTGCGGTGATGACAACATGTTCAAGATCAATTCCTTGGATTTCAACCTCGGTGAATAGTTGGCATGCCTTATCTTACACTGGTTGAATTCGTTGAGAGAATTCTATCACTTTACTTTGGATCGTGTGGATCTATTGTTGGGTAGTGGGTTTGTCATGAAACCTCTTCATCCTTTCGACTGGTGACAAGACCTTCAGCTGTGCCTGTAACGTATCTGTGTGCTGCTTCACTTCTTGGAGCTGCAACTCCAATGCTTGTAACTCTAGATTCTCCATGAGGTTTTCATAAGTCTGAGCACTCCTAGAGCTTAGCTGCTTGCACTCCAAAGCAAGGGATTTCATTCTGCCAACTAAACTATGGGAAGTTTCCTATGTTAGGTCTCTTATATCTTGAGGGGTCTCGTGCACAGTATGAAGTTCCAGATCTGTGATGTGCTGATGAAGTTGTTGGATCACTTCTTCAAGTTGTGCCACCTACTGTGGAATTCATTCTTCCTCTCTCACTTCTATGACAGTCACAGAGTGAAGTGATCTGTTGACCTGTTCCTTTACTTCTAGCTGATCCATGATCAACTGGTCCTTTCTCTATTGTAGCTCTACTTTCTCTTTGTCTCATTGTACTTGGAGAGAATTTTTTTCTTGTTCGACAACACTGCACTGCTTGACAAGTACTCCCTGTACTTGTGTTAAAGCCTGGATGGCTTGCATTGTCTCTTCCTGAGCTCATCGAGGGTGAGCTTCAACTTTATTGGTGATTTGGTGCAATTGGGCTGGCTCATCTCCTGTTTCTACTGTTCTTGCTGTTAGAGGCGTAGTGGAGACTTCACGGCTAGACTGGAGTACCTGCTGCACTCCTTGGAATTCAATCTCGATACAATTATACATCTACTCCTACTTTGCCTCTTGCTTCTCTAATATCTCCTGTGAAGCATCGTTCCAGCTACAATGATGAAATTAAAATCATCCAATGTGAGGGTAGTCTGCATCTTGGTTACAGGGGTTCAGGTTTCTTCCAGGAGGAATATTTTGGAGGAAAAACCTTCCTCTTCTTCAATGAGTCCTCTTCGTCCCTAGGTGGTGGTACTTCGCCTTTCTGTTGTTCAGTTTCTGTGCCTTCTATCTCTTCACCATCATCCCCTTTGTCTAGTGAAATGGACGTAGTCCTCACAGATGTGTTATCTATATCTTGAAATTTTGTAGGCTTCTTCATCTTACTAGGTCTGGGTGTATCCTGCAAAGCTTCCAGGATGTCTACATCAGACAACTCTGTAGGGTTGGATGGAATGAGAAGGTCTGCCGACTAGTCCTTAGTGATTTCCTCTAAGGCTTCCTCTGTAAGTTAGTAATAGAACTGTAACTATTTCTTATGGCTATCTGCACATGTTGTTATATAAATAAAGTGGTGATCTGCGCTGAACTTCATTAAGGGATAAAACCCATGGAGGGTATTCGGGGCCATCTAAGGCTTGTACTGGTTGGCTTGTTTCAAATGGTTGTAATAAGTATGGAAGATGGCATTGGATTGCCACTTCTTGTCCATATCATTAGAGTACCACAAGGTACTGAAATTCATGACCAAAGTTTCGAAGGGATCAATGTCGAGGAAGGTCACACCTTCCGGCATTTCCCATGCAATGAATACGATCAATATGAGAAGCCAGCTAAAGTGGAACTCATACCCTTGGTATTGTGCTTCCCGAAAATCAAGCTCTAGCTGATTTACAAGGTATTGTGCCTAGTTCATCTATAGTCCATCCATGCACTTTCCTGCAAGGTCAACTACAAATCCAGTCACTTGGGTTGGTTTGTTCTTGCAAACTAGCTTGCCTGTGATCAACTGACAGGCAAGGCACACTACGTCATTATGGATAGAGGCTACCTTGTAACCTCGTGTTCCCTTCTTGACATCACCATAATTCTCTTTGATTATCTGCACTAATGATCAGTCTGAGGTATTTCCAGGGTAAAATTCCTGTGGGTTAGGGCCCTGCATGCTCAACCTTGTGATCCAATTGATCAAGGTTGGATTCATAGTGATGCGATGGTTCAACCATAAGTAAGCTCTATGGTAGCAGGATAACAACAATTTCACACATGCATTTACTAAATGGTGTCGGCCAAAGTGTCGGATATTAATCACATTAAGTAGTGTGGACTGTGCGAGGTTCTGGGTCCATGGTTATGGGATAATATTTGAATTCTTACCTTTGGTCTTGGTCAAGTACTTATGCGGGGCAAGCATGCTGTAAGATTTCCGGTCTCCAAGGTTGAAGTCACTAAACTTCAAGGCTGCGAGCTTATCCTGGTCAACGCAAACTGTGTGTATCCCTTTCAAGAGGTACGTCATGACCAAAGCATAGTCAAAATATCTGGGCACACTATCCCAGTTGATGGCGTCACTTAGAGAGGGTAGGTAGGCAGGTAGAATGCTCAGAATCATCTTGGCATTTGTGATATCATCTCTATGCTTCGTTCTCATCTCTGTCGTGATTTTGGAAGTTCTTGCTCCACGAGTAGTCAATGGAGAAGCTTGGACTCCTCCAGTTGATGATGCTTCCACACCTACATGCATCCTTCTTTCTGACATGACTTTCTCAGTCCTGAGATCAATGAGTACTTCCTCCGTATATTCTTCAAGTGTGCTAATCTCTTCAGAAATACTCGCTCGGGGTTAATATTGGGGTTACAATGATCATAGACACTACATAGGAATGAACAATAAGGGAATGATGATCACTACATACACTTTGTAGTCTGCAGGCCTCAAATTCATAGTTAGCAAAAGTGTTCTTTTTGCATGGTGCGACGAGATAAATAGGCAATCTTGGTAATGGTTTACTTTGTAATGGGTATGAGCCTCATTAATTCTTGTTTTGTCCATTATGGCACAGTCCAATGGTCTGGTGATGGGCCATCAATGCGTTCTGACCCATTCGGAGCAACAGTCGAATGGATATATCAGACTCCAATGGCTATATTGCTTCGCCATGGAGAAGTGCCCTATGTCATTGTTCTAATATCCCAACAAAGCTCCAATTCTGCAAGGTTTCTTTTTGTGAGGTACCCTCTGGAACCTGCTATAAATTTTCAATCTTGGCCTTCTTCGTACTTAGTTTCCTAGACTTTTTCCCTGTGAGCTTCGTGTCAGTGGTTCTTTTCCCATTCTGATTCTTATTTTCCTTGGGCATAGGCACTTTGCACTGCTGAGATTCTTTCCTAGGATTTAGGTGTATCAATTTATCTGGGGTAGAAATTTCAACCTTCAACATGTCTTTCAATGTTCCTATAGCTTCGATATCTGGGCTTCTAGTGTCAGGTAGCTTTGATCTGTTCTCCTGTTCTTCAATCAACTATGCAATCTTCCAGGTCATGAAATATTTTAACTCTTGTCTCTTTTGTTCTAAGACTTCTTCTTCTTCCTTCTTTCTAGGTTGATCTCTATCAATCCAAGATTTTCCTAGTAACATGGAAAATGGGGTGTTGTCTTCAATGAATTTAATAATCTCAAATTATTCCTTTGTCAAATTTCTATTGACTGTCATAGGTATCTGAGAAATCTTTCCACATAACATTATCATTTTCCCTATGAATAGTCCTATTCCTCCTAATGAAGGGATCATAGCAGTCTTCCCTAAATCTTCCCAAGTTATTTTTGGCATAATGTTCACTTGTGTCTCTTCATCAAGGACAAAGTCAATGTTGAAGTCTCCTATTCTTGCTTCAATGCATTCTTTTTCTTTGAAAATATCTGATATAACATATCGATGGTCATTCGGGGTCTCTTTCATCTGTAGCAATACCTTCTCTGATCCTTTCTAGGGTTCTGCCTCTTCTGGATATGCCTTATAGTTTTCTTGATTCAGATTCATTTCTTCCATCCTAGCGATCATTCTAGGGAAATCCAATACCTCATGGTCCATAGATTTTCAACAAAGACAATTAGATCCTTTTCCAGCGTAGTCCTTAGAAAGATGTCCAGGTCTTCTGCAACTGTAACAGAAGGTCACTCCTCTCTTTCTTTTAAATGATCCCCAACTTCTTCTATACTGCACACTAGGATCATGGTAGCTAGTCTACAAAAAATTCTTTCTAGGATCCTGCATCCATTTGTTAGTCCAAACATTCTTTCTATGCATAAGTATAACATATCTATCATTATGCTTATTAGATTTATTCATATCAAACTTTTTTTCATCTATCTGAGCCATAGTTTTCAAGCTAGGAAAAAATCTATCAAACATACCTAGATCCATGCTCTAGAAACAAACATTTCCACTTATCTTACTTCTACAGAGCACAAAGCTTTAGATATAAGAACTTTTAACTATTCTTACCTTTATGAGGGCACAAAGCTTACAAATCTTACCTCTTTTCTGCAGATCTGACCTCTTTTCTTTGGAAACCTCCACTTTTACCTTTCTTAGAGCACAAAGAATTCAGATCTTGCTTCTTTTATTCAAATCTTTCCTTCTTTATTTAGCACAGAGCTTTTCAGATCCATTGGAATACTGTGCACTAGGGCACATATCTACGCACAGAGATTCCACAGTTTCAAGATGAATTTTTTCAAAAAGCTTCTTCTTCCTCAGTTCCCAACAATCACAATTTCATGTCCCAACAACTGAACCATTTGTTGGCACAGGGGAAAACCCAGGGTTCAACACTACAAGAGCGCACCAACAAAACCCTAACTATCGACCCTCTCGCCAACACCTGCGAAGAAAATGAAGTCTCACTCGAGGTAGAGGCAGGGGTGGTTGCAAGACTCAAGTGTTTGCAACCTTAGCTATGACACAAATATGTGATTATATCACTTACAAAGAACTTAGCATCGATCATTCGTCAATATTCAACCCTTATTATACTTCACAGATAGCACAGAGCATCACAACATTCACTTAGATCTAAGGTCTCTTAGTACTTTGCAACAGTAAAATAGATCAGATCCAATAGATGTGCACTATGCATCTTCATACATATCATATCTACTATTCATACACATCTAAGAAGCACAAAGCATAAATAGATCTATCTAAATATATCAAAGCACTTAGCAAATAATCACAGCAATGCATCAGAACAAGGCATAAAGCGAACAACATAGGATTTACATGGTTCAACCTCACCCTAGGGCTACGTCCACCAACTCTTCTTCTTTATTATCATCGGCTAAGCAGTTACAAGCACAGAGCCACCAAACCCTACTGCGCACAGGACAAAAGATCTGTGCAACTCACTAGATCCTTCTTCCTTGCATTATAACACAAAAGCCTTCTACAACTTCTTACAGTAACTTGCACTCAACTTTTGCAAGTCTCATATATGCACAGAGCTCTTACAGATCTTACTTGAACTTAGCATACATCACATAGACATACTATTTGACTCTCCCCTTACATTGCCTATCCTTCTATTTATACATACAAAATGGGCCTAAGCGTGGGTAAACCCATAGGCCGACATCCCTTTCCCATTACATATTCCCCAAAACCCAAAAAGGGACCCAAAAGTGGGTCGAGATTCTTCAATATCCACTTCATCTGGCACTCCATCTTCGACAGGCTATCGAAGTCCCAAAACGGTCAAATATGACCAAGTTTTCCCAAAACTTGGTCAAGGGCCAACAATCCTTGTTGTTCCTAGTGGATTGTTTACATCTAGGGTCATATACCAGTCCAATGAGTGGTCTCCTAGGGTAATAGCTAACTGCACAAGTTTTGTATATGTTGGTACAGGGGCATACCCAGGGTTCAATGCTACAACAACACACCAACAAAGACCTAACTACCGACCCTTTCAGCAACACCTGTGAAGCAGATGAAGTCTCACCCGAGGTAGAGGAAGGGGTGGTTGTAGGACTCAGGTGTCTACAACCTTAGACATGACACAAATATATGATTATAGTATTTAACATAGCACTCAGCAGTAAACCTTAATCAATATTTAACCAAGAGCTACTTCGTAGATAAAACATAGCATCACAGCATTCCCCTAGATCTAATGTATTTAAGCACTTAGCATAAGTAAATGGATCGGATCTAGCAGATTCAAGCACTAAGCAAGTTCACATAGGTCAGATCTAGCATCTAGAGTTATCATAAGCACAAAGCATAAATATATCTATCTATCTATATCAAAGCACTTAACAAGTAAAGAAAGACATAAACACATAAGAACATCACACAGAGAAGAATAACACAGTATTTATGTGGTTCACCCCCTCCCTGGGATACGTCCACCAACTCTTCTTCTTTATTATATTCAATCAGTCATCTAGATGCACAGAGCCAAAAAAACCCTACTCTGCATAGGACAGGAGATCTTCGCGCACCCCTCCAGATCCTCCTTCCTTGAGTTAGGTCTAGCACAAAGCCTTTCACATTCTGTTACAACCACTTGAACTTAGCTTTGCAAGTTTCTCACAATATGCATAGAGCATATACAAACCATACTTGCACTTAGAACTTAGCTTATCAGCCAAGCTATTTACATCGCCTAGCTACTTATTTATAATTTTAAAAATAGGCCTAAACATGGGTAAACCCATGGGCCGACATCCCATTCCCATTACATAATCCCAAAACCCAAAAAGGACCCAAAAAGGGGTCGAGATCTTGCGATCTATGCTTCACCTTGTGCTACGCCTTTGATAGGCTATCGAAGTCCCAAAATAGGTCAAACATGACCAAGGATATCCCAAAACTTGGTCAAGGGCCAACAGGCCCCCAACACTCACCCGTGACTTGTCCCAAGTCACTCTGGTCTGAATAGTTCTGCTTCGAATGCCTCGAGCTTGGCTCAAGCTGATTCAACTTGCTATTGTGTTACGACCTCATGTTCAACAAACTCTTGGATGAGTGCATTGTTGATAGGTCCCTCTAGATGTTGTTCAGTTGTAGAGACAACATGCTCTAGCTTTTCTCCTTGGCCTTCTACTTCTGTAAACAATTGATAAGCCTTTTCTTGTACCAGTTGGAGTTTCTGAGTTACCTCCATAACTCTACTCTAGATAGTGTTGATCTGTTGCTAGGAACTGCATTTCTCTTGGGAGCGCTTCATTCTTTCCACACCTGACAGGGGCTTCAACTGTGCCTGTATCTTTTCGGCTTGATACTTTGCCTCTTGTTTCTGGGACTCCAGTTCCTTCAATTCTGGATTCTCCATGAGTTGTTCATAGGTCTGGGCACTGTTATCGGTAAGTTTCTTGCATTCCAGGGTAAGATCCTTTATCCTTTCAACTACGCTCTAGGCGGTTTCTCTTTTGTCTCTTACATCCTATGGGGTCTTAGGTACAGTGCGTAGCTCCAAATCTGCTATGCATTGTTGTAGCTACTGGATGGATTCTGTGCGTTGGTTCACCTGCTGTGTAACTTGGTCTTTTGCCTTGATTTCTACAACTGTCACTGTAAGGTAGCTAGAGAGGTAGTGGGGGGGCTAGAGGGCCCATAGTGATAATAGTGGAGGTCATTCAATGTAAGGTGGACTAGGTCCACTATATTATTAAATAAGGCCCACTATGGTAGTTATATATAATAAATGGGTAATTAGATATAATAAATGTAAGAGGACTTCTTAGAAGGTTCTACTTCTAGAAGATTCCTCCTCTAGAATGTTCTTAGGTGATGGTAGCACTATATAAAGGGGCTCAATCAATGTAATGAGATATGAAGAGAAATATCGTATTTGGAGTGGTATCTCAATAGGAGGATGCCCCCTCGAAGAGGCAAGTAAACAGGAGAGGATCCCTTCCATAATAGGATCCATTGTATGGTGTTTCCCTACCTAAAGGGTTTGATAGTAATAGAGGAGGTTTTGCATATTGTTCTTCTATATCTATTGTGGTTCTTTTGTATTTAGTCTTTGGTTCTTAACAAGTGGTATCAAAGCAAACCAAAGATCCAAAGATATCTGAATACAATCACCACACAAGATATATGAAACCATATAGAAAACCACAACTTTATTATAGAAACCCTTGAGGTAGGGTAACACCATATATTAATCCTTATGGAAGGATAAAACTCCTCAAGCAATCCTTGCTTGTACAATCACAATATTCTTCAATATACTTTATTACATTGTTTACACTTCTTTATATAGCTCTCTCTATCTCCTAGGAACCTTCTAGAGAGCCTTCTCTCATTTATTACATCCAACTACCATAGTGGGTCTTTATTAATATAGTGGACCTAGTTCATCTTACATTGAATGACCACATTCTCATATATTAAATGACTTCCAATAATAATACATAACCACATTCCAATTGGGTGCCTCCCTAGGTACCCCATATTACCTCCCTAGGTATACTACAGTCACAGAGCGAAGTGCTTTGCTGACCACTTCTTTTACTTCGAGTCGCTCCACGAGCAAATGTCCATTTTCTTGTTGTAGTTGTTCTTTCTCTTCATCAAACCTTGCTTGGAGAGAAATATTTTCCTATTTTGCAGCACTGCATTTCTCTACAAGTACTCCTTGTACTTGTGTCAAAGCCTGGGTGGCTTTCTCTATTTCTTCCTGTGCTTGTCGAAGGTGAGCTTCGACTGTATCAGCTAGGCGGTGGATTTGAGTTGGCTCATCTATCGATTATGGTTCTCTTGACACAGTGGAGACTACATAGATGGATAGGGCCTGTTGTACCCCTCAGATTTCAGTCTCAATTCAATCATACATCCCCTCTTGCTTTGCTTCTCATTTCTCTACTATTTCCATCAAAGCATCTTGTAGGGTTTCTATGAGGAAGTCAAAGTCAACAGAGGTGAGGACAATCTACATCTTGGTCATGGTGGCCTTCGATTTATTCCAGGAGGAAGGTTTCAGAGGTGAACCTTTCCTCTTCTTCATGGGATCAACCTCATCTCCTTGCTTCTATTCAACTTCTTTGTCATTCAACTCTTCACCATCACCTCTGTTATCACTGAAATTTCGTCCGCACAGGGCGACAAGAACTCCGCATCAGCACAGAAAAACAGTCATTCATGGCACAAGGATTAATTCCACAGCACAGCAAAAGGGTCAAAACTATACAAAATGGCCAAAAAATTACAAAGTGCTTTGCACCCACTGGGCGCCCGCGCGCGCGCACAACATCTTCGTATTTGGAGCGCATATGCGCGGCTGTGGGGTGCAAAACCTGCGCGCCTGCCAAATGGCGCATTTATGAAACTGGTCGGCTTCCCAACCACTAATGGATCGGCTCCCAAGTCGATTTGACACCAAATCCGAGCTCAATCTGCGTGGGGAGGCTAGTCAAAGACCTAATTGTACCCTAAAGAGCCCCTTTTCACATTCAAAAGAGGTTGCATAATAACCCAATGCTTGGCTATAAAAAGCCATGAATGACCACCATTTCTTGAAGGAATTCTTCATACTGTTATGCTGCTGAGATTGCTAGAGACTCCCTCTTTGGCAACACACATTGTAAGATGCATTTCATAAGCTATTCACCCCTCACTTGAGTGAATAAGCTTGGAGTTCTTTCATCCTCATTTCATCTTTTCTTTGTAAGGAGAGCAAATCAGTTGAGGGCCTCAAGAGCCTTCCATTGGAGAGGGAAGGGACCCAAGTCCTCTTTCTCCATTGTGTATCTTTGGATTTCATCTATCAGACCAGCTTATACATTGGTGATATTGGTCCATTGTCATTTTTTTTTTTTTTATTTCTATGCTCATAGTTTCATTTAGTTTTTGTTTAATTCTTGTTAATAGCTTAGTTGTTTTCTTTCTAACCTTTTACATCACAGCTGTCATGCCTAGCAGAGCCCAACTGGGCATGTAATCACTCACTTTTTTCTCACACAGCGATGAAAAGAGTGCAAACAGATTGGCGACTGTATTGGGGAGAAGGTATAAATTCCTCCCTCATTTGGGCTTCATTTGATTTTCTTTTGATTTCACTGACTTGCAGGTTCACAAACCGGCCTCTGCCGACCTGATTAACAGTCAATTCATCAGAAATTGGAGAGAAATCGATCCGGATTTTCTTCCCGAACTTTTTGACACAGGCACGCGGGTATTCCTATCCACTGGCGCGCATCGTGCGCGTAAGCGCTTTTTCTCTTCTGTTCTGCCTGCGCGCAGGCGCCGAATGCGCCTCTGTCCACACAGGAGGCCGCGCATTTGATCCAAAATTTGCATTGTAAGAATTTGGATGTTTGGAAAGTCATTTTTCCTGCTTAAGATGATAATGTGTAAGCTCTGAATACTACACCACTTAGCCCCTCAACTTATAAAGGGGATCATTTAGCAAACCTAGGCACTTAGGAGGATAAAATTCATTGTCCCTTAT
>ML797604.1:58910-77193 GCA_009831015.1 Picea engelmannii | reverse complement strand
TCTAGAAGATTCCTTCTAGAAGGATCGAGAACTTTATCGTTTTCTCCATTAAGAATCATTTCCGCACTCTGACCTTTAACACAGTGCGGAAGGTCCGCAGTCAGACTGAATGCAGCCTGCGGAAACAAAGTACTTCCGCAAGGAAATATATTTGCAGCCTGCGTACTGTCTCCAAAAGAGTGATTTTGAGAGATTGACAAGTGTAACTTTCTTCATGAAAATGATCTTAAAGAAGAGCTAGATCTTCTATCACCATGTCATTATCATGTCATCATCTTGATAACCAAAAATGAGGATAACACATACCAAGGATCATCAGAAGCGATGTAAAAGAGATGTTCGTCAGGAAAGTCAGTATTGACGGGGGCACTAGGTGTGTCAAAGGGGAGGGTCGTGACAAGTTCGGCGAGAACGAGGGCCTTCTTACTCTTAGGTGTTGAGAACTCAAGGTCATACTCTTGGAGGATAACGATCCATCGAGCGAATTTTCCGTTAACTTGTCGACGACTGAGAAAGTATTGCATAGGGTTGGAATATGCAACGACCTTTTTGGTGCGAAGCAAAATGTAATGGCACAGTTTCTGGACTGCAAGGACAACTACAAGAGCAAGTTTCTCTTCGTGTTTATACTTCAGGGGTGGTCCTGAGAGGTTCTTACTGACATAGTAAATGTCGTGTTCACGATTGTCATCTCCGAGCTGGACGAGGATGCCGGCTACTGATACAGCTGATGCTGATACGTAGAGGATGTAGTCACGATTGTCGTCAGGTCAACTAATCAAAGGTGCATTTGAAAGTGCTTCTTTAAGATCGTCAAATGACTGTTGGGCATAGTCGTCCCAATGAAAAGGGATGTTGTGATGTAGTAAGAGAAGGAAACTGTGTGCGCGGATAGCGTAATCAGGAATGAAGCGTCTAAGAAAGTTAGCTTTTCCCTGTAGACTCTGAAGTTGCCGTAAATTCCAAGTAGGGGGAATTTTGGTGATGGATTTGACTTTGAAGGGGTCCACAGTGATATTGCTTTGTGAAACGATAAAACTGAGGAGGTGCCCTGCGGTGACACAGAACACACACTTGAGTGGGTTCAAGCGAATGTTGTACTGACGACACCGTTGAAATATGATCCGTAAATCATCGAGATGTTGGGTGCATTTCTTGGATTGAGCAGTGAGGTCGTCCAAGTAGGCAAGAATGATTGCAGCCAGGTCGTGAAAGATGTATGTCATGGCCCGCTGAAAAGTTGCGCCGGCATTTTTTAAGCCGAAAGGCATGACACGATATGCAAATTTACCCCATGGGGTAATGAATGTGGTTTTGTACTGATCGACTGGGTGGATTTGAATTTGGTTATAGCTAGAAAATCCCTCCATAAAGGAGAGAGCCTCGTGGTCGGCGCAGTCGTCGATAATTTGATCGATGAAAGGCGTTGGGAAGTTGTCCTTTGGACATGCATTATTGAGATCATGAAAGTCGGTGCAAACGCGGATAGTGCCCTGTTTTTTGTTGACGGGTACAGGGTTGGAAACCCATGAAGTGTAAGCGAAGGGATAAATAAACCCGACCGTACGTAATTTATTGATTTCGGCTTTGATAGCCGCGGCCTTAGATGGGTGTAGCGGTCGCTATTTCTGGCGAACTGGTGTGATGTCAGGCCAGGTGTCGATGCGATGCTCGACAATAGAGGGATCAAGGCCAGGCATCTCTATGTATGACCAGGTGAAAATATCCCTATATTCCTAGAAGAGGGCTTTATATGCGGCGATTTCCTGAGGAGTGCAAGCAACTCCAATGATGATTTCTTTGACAATGCCATCTTTAATGGAAATGTCGATTTTGATGGTGGGGGAAATGTTAGCCAGATTACCTTCTTCAAAAGCGTCGGGTGCAGGAATGGGATTATTGAACCAATCGATAGGCCCGGAGGGGATAAAATATTTGGTTTTGACTGCGTAAATGGGATTGTAGCTAGGAGGCATGAGGGCTTCCTGCGGAAGGAAGAGAGAACAATGATGTAGTGCATCCCAGGGAGAGTCTGGGCATTGTATCTCTTCCAGTATTTCTTCGTCGCATTGGAAACAATGAGAATATAATGGATCATGAGGAGTGATCTCAGTGACGGTGTGGTTTCCCCCTACTGAAGAAACGGAGGGGGTAATGCTAGGGGAGGGTGAGGGTTCACTCGACATAAACCATATATTGAGGTACTGAGGGGTACCCATGGTAGTGGGATGGAGAGTCTCCGTGGGGGGATGAGCAGGAGAGTTGGGGGGGGTTGCGGGGTAAATCCTCAGAGACATCATCGAAGGACCATGGAGGCATTGGGAGTGCCTCAGGCTCAGGAGAAATGATGTGAAGATCTGCCAGTGGTGAAGTAAGGTCAATTACTGCCTCTGCGGGTTGGTGCAGCAGGGCCAATTGACGTTGCCTATTTTCTAGGATCATAGGACACTGGTATGTAAAATGAGCCAATGAATCACAAAGAGAGCAAGGGCATCTCATGCGTTCATTGACTGAAGTGGTGACATAGTGAATGTCCGTGATATTTGTTGTAGAGGACATAGCAGGGCATGGTTCATTCTGAAAGTTCTGGCGTACAACAGCTAATGTCTGCCGAAAACGTGGCAGTGTTGGGCAATGATGGGTGTAGTGGCCGTACTCAGAACAGATAGCACACCCGAATTTAGTCCTCAACCCTTTACTACTGAAAGGTTGGTTGGTAGTGGTAGAACTAGCAGTAGTGATGGGTGTCGTGGGAGTTTGATTGAGTGGAATAAAATTCCGTAATTCCGGTAATGATGGGCAGTTGTTGGTTTGGTGACCCTCTTTCTCACATAATGCGCAAGGTGGTGGAATGTGCGAAGGAAGTGGAGCTGTGGGATCCTTCTTCTTTCTCCTACCCCCAGCTGTAGCGGGGGGGTAGAGAGTATGGGGGGAGTGGGGGTGAGGACAGGAATCGTCATGGGGAGGCCTTCTTGTGGCCGAGGGACCATCTCAGGTGGATGTAAATACCACATTGGGATTGCTAACACCATATTGGGTAGTGTGAGCATTGCAGCTACTTGGAAAGCTTCTATATCGGGTGGAGGGTAAAAGAATGGAATTTGAGTGAGGGGTTGGGGAACTGTCTCCCAAATGGGACTAGGCCCTTGAGGGGATGTGGATTCGTGGACCAGAGGGGTCGACGAGGGCGCAGGAGGCTCCAGCTGGAGTGGTTTTGCGACTGTTGAGAGGTCAGGGATGACTGAAGCCTCCTGAGGAGGATGAGCATCCTCCATGTGAGTTCCGTTAGATGAGATGACGCATACTTGATTAGGGGGAAGGAGTGGTGGCGATCCATGGTATGTCCCTAATAAGGATGGATCTTTGAAAATCTCGGGACCCATCTTGACGAGTGGATATGCGTATTTGTTGGTGTGAATGAGGGGAAGAATGTTATCAATATTGGCATATGGGATTGGCTCATAATGTGAGACTTGGTCAATGGTCACAATCTTCTCGTTGTGGGGGAACATGATTGTCCTAAAGACTGATGATGCTACGACCTTCATAGCATACATGTAGCTACGTCCAAACAAGATATTGTAATCGAGTTGAGCGTCGATAACTTTGATGTCAATGAGAATAGTTTTGCCCCCGAGTTCCACGGGGACATTTTGGAAGAGCCCTTCAGGAGATGATGGTCGTCCGTCATAAGCTCATAATGTGATGGCGGAGGGTATGATTTCGGGGGAATCGAGTTTCTGCCATACTGTTTTGGACATGATGCATGTAGATGCCCCCTCATCGATGATACACCGATGGACGGTGATGTTCCATATTTTTACTGGTATTTGAATAGTGATCAATGTGGGAAGACGAGGTTCACAGCTATCAAGGTCAAAAGTGATGAGTTGAGTATCGGCAGGGTCGACTGCCCCAAGGCGGAAAGTAGAGATTTCCGTTGTGTACGACAAGTCTGGAGGACTTCCAAAACTAACATGGCAGCAGGGGATTGTGCTAAGTCGTCTACCAAGCTATAGTTATGTGTTGCCCTAGCCTGTGGATTGTGAACATTCCTGTGCAAGGGGAGGTGAGGGATGCATAATGATGGTTCAGCAGAAGGGCGAGGGATCATCAACGGGGGTCCCGTCGGTGTAGGGTTTATCTCTGAAGAGATAGGAGTAGACTCAGCTGGTGTCGGATACTAACGATTGTGTGTTTGCAGAAGAATTTCTTCCTCACTGGTGAGGAGAATTGTTCGCTCTACTGGATTGTTGGGGTTGTGATATTGGCCCACCTAAGGTGGGGGATGCTACGTGTCTTGCTAGGTGTTTATGACACCTTGATGTGGGATAGGATTTTGCAGTACGGCAGGAGGGGGTTGTTGCGAATATTATTGTTGTGCCTGCTGAGGGGCAGGTTGCGCTGGGGAGGGGGGAAGGCTCCTAGAGTCTTTCAACCTTTTGAAATCAGCGATCTGGGGGCATTGGTGAGTGTAGTGACCGAATACGCCACAAAGATCACAAGGGTGGATGGTTTTAACATTATTTCTCCCTTGGAGTTTTTTTTTATTGCCCCCTTGGGGGTTTTGGTTCCCTTGGTTCTGGTTTCCCCCAGTGGGTTGATGTTGTGGGGGTTGATTCCTGCCTTGACCCAGGTTATTATTAGTCATGTTCCTTCATTTCCTCTTGGTATTGTTTGAGGGATGAGTTGGATTAACTGTGTTCAACTTTTCAAAATTTTGGTATTGTTGAGCAGCAGAGGGCTGAACAAACTTTACCCCCGCATGAGGATGTGGGGGAGCCATGGGTTGTGGAGGACCAGGAAACGAAAAATATGGATTTTGTGGTGGTACCGATCCATAAGGTACATAGGAAGGCTGTGTGCTTTCACTAGTACTATAAGCTGATGTTGAGGGAGTACCACTGTTTGTGGGAACAGGTGGATGTATGGGACGTGCCGGTGGTGGTCCACTAATGGGTGGAGGTATAGCAACAGGGTATGGTTGTTGGTAAGGCGGTGGGGGGTAATAAGAAGTGCCCCCATATGTTGGCGAGTATTTCATTGTTCCATACATCGGTGGTGGTTGGGGTTATGGACCATGGTGTGTGGTGGCACCTATTAGTCCATCTGCTGAGTGAGACATCCCAGGTTTGTCTTGACCAAATGGCACAGGTTTTGGAAGATCAGAAAGTACTGTGTATAAGTATCCTGACTGTGCATAAATGAGTTCATATTGTTGAGCCTTGCTGATGGCTTCCTCTTCAGATTGTGGGAAGGTGGAAGCTACATCCTTTCCAAGGAGAGCGACAAGTGATCTAAGAAACCAGTCAAGGCACTATTGCTTGGTGGTTTCTTCTTTACACAAACTACGTTGCCTACGCCACTCATGAATGTGGTCATCGATGTGGGTGGCTAAGGTCTATTTGAAGTTAGACAGTAGTTCTAGACCATTGTCATGGCGGATGGGTAATTGGAAGAAAGTTAAGAACGCTTTGGCCAATGACTCAAAGGTTGTGTGGGACCCTAATTTTTCTTCGACATACCATTTAGATGATGGGCCAGTAAGTGTGCGTTGAAATAGTCGTAGTATGATAGAGTTGTCCATGATTCTGTTAGAAGAACACCATAGATGAAAAGTCATGACATGATTGGCAGGGTCATCCCCTGCCTTTCCTTCAAACTTTGGTATGTCTGAAGGAAGTTTGGTTGGCATTCCAGGCCATGTGGCATCATGCAATATAGTATCATTGGTAAGCTTGGTGAGATCTGGTATGTTGAGAGAGGCCAAGTATGGAATCTGTAGTGGGGTGGCAGGATTAGTTCCAGCCATAATGTGTTGTGAACCTGACCCTTGATGAGGACTAGGTGGGTTGGTTCTCCCTCCTTGAGAGGAAGTGGATCCCCCGCTTCTGTGCAAAGGAGAGTGAGTGAATGGATGACCTTGGGAAGTGGACCCAAGTAAGGTAGAACCAAGAAAAGCTGATCCTAATATGGTAGCACTCACAGGAGTGTGTGAAGGAGGTACCGATGAGTGGGTATGACCAGATACTCCCCCTAAGATAGGAGGAAGGTTGAGCAAGCGTCGTGAACGATGGGGGTTCTGTGGTTCCCCTATGATGTCAGACTAGTTGTGTAAAATGTGTGCAATAAGTGGTGAGAGAAAATATAGAAACAAGAATCTTTGCTGTGACTGTTTACAAAATATATATTCAAATCAAACTATAATCAGATGTGCATCATACATAAATGAGAAAGAAGCATATATGTGGGTAAGAGGGTTTTGTCCGCATGGGGGAATCAAAAAGAAAGAAAATGCTCGTGTCCTAGAAGACGTAACGTCCTTCCTCTCAAACAACACTGGACCTTCCAATAGTACTCAACAGTGGGGTCTGAAGTCACCGGAAGAGACACTAGTGAAGGATGAAATAACTGGTTATAATGAGGGGTAGAGGGGGCAATATCCCGAAAGAGCTGGCAATACTTCCCAATAGCCACACAAAATCCAATCAAGGTGCGATTGCAGCCCACAATCGCCACCTGGGTAGATGTCCTAAAGTTGGTCACTAGGTACCTCGGTCCAAGTGCAGCATTTAGATTTTTGGCCTAAGAAATGGGTCACGGGCTGGATCCCGTCCAAGAGGTGGGTGCCTCAAGGGGGGACGCATAGAACAACTGGACCTCGACCTTCGACCCTTCACAGGTATCTCCCTGCCTTATGGTGATTGGAACACTGGACTTGGAGGATTTGAAGTTCCCTATTCGTCAACTTCTATGTTTAAAAATGTGAGAACCAGATAACGGGGGGTTATTTGGATGCCTACCCCCGAAATCCTACCTAGACTAAAATTTTCTTTTGGCACCTCCTGTGGAGGACAACTTAGTGAGTTGTTAGAAAGTTTTTAGATGAAGTTGTTTTGTGAGGCTGGGGGTGAAAACCAACCTCGTTTGATTAAGAGTGGGAGTGGATAGTCCTATGAAGAAAAGGTGGGGGTGTTTTCAGAATCCCTTTGGAGGAAACCTACTTAGACCTCCATGTTTCGAGAAGAGGCTATGTGAGTGAAAAAGTGACTTTTGTGTGTGAGTGAAAGTGCACCAAGTTTTAGTTAATTAGGTGTCACCTTGCTACATGTGGACATCGCTTGGTCCTTACAAGAGTGTGATTACCTAATTAGCTAGATGTCATTGGTACAACCTTGCGGAATTTTTAAAATCCCTAGGAGACTAGCATGTGGACATGTGGTCTGTTACTATCCTTTAACTCCCTATGTGTGATTTAATCTAGAAAAAGCATGAAACTATCTTAGATTGAACATGTGGGCATGTGTGGGCCCGTTACAAACCTTTAAACTCTCCTAGTTTTTTTATCTAAGAAATCCGAATTTCAACCGCTATCCTACTTTTGTGACCTGTGGGCATGTATGGGCTCATTACAAATTTAGGATATGTTTGAAAAATGAAACTAAGAGGGGTCCCAAAAGGGCCTTTGTCCTCTCCTAAAGGTTTTGAAATTTTGTTAAGGGAGATAATATTGTTTTCGCAATCCTTTTCTGGTTCTCAAGATCGCTTGATGGCACAAGAGAAGAGCATACTCAAGATTGTTACTTTCAACTTCGAGTCCCAAAATGTGAGTTTAGATGTGATTAAAATTTATGTTCTCCTTAGATTTATAAATCAAAGCAAGCCATCCACGTGGCAAAAAGCAAATAAGGGAAATTGTTTTTTATCCACCTTAGTGCCTATGTTTGTTTGACTATCCCCTTTATAAGTTGAGGGGTCTAAGTGGTGCAGTATTTAGAGCATGCATATCATCATTCTTAATAAGGAAAATGATTTTCCCCACATCCAAGACCTTACAATGTAAATTTTAGTTCAAATGTGCGCCCCCTAGTGCATACATAGGTGCACAGAGCGCATGGGCGCTATCTGAATTGAGACAGAAAGTGCATGCGCACAGAGAGAAAATATTGAACAGGCGCATGTGCACACGATTCGCATATGTGGGGTGGAATACCTACGCGCCTATGACAAACGGCCGAGAAGAAAAATCCGGATGGATTTCTCTCAAATCTCTTGTGAATTGACTGGTTAGCAGGTCGTTTTGTGAACCTGCAAGTTAATGAAATCAAAAGGAAATAAAAATAATCCCAAATGAGGGAGGAATTGATACCTTCTCCCTAGTACAGTCGCCAATCTGTTTGCACCCAATTCGTCACTTGGTGAGCAAATAAAGAGTGCTTACATGCCCAGTTGGGTCTTGCTAGGCATGACAGCTATAGAGGAAAGAGTTAGAAAAAGAACAACAAAACTATAAGCAAGAATTAAATTAAAACAAACTAAAACTATGAGCATATGGAAAAAGAAATAACAAAGACAACAAGACCAATATCACCAATGTTTTTGAGCTGGTCTATTGATGAAATCTAAAGCACAATGAAGAAAGGGAACTGTGGTTCCTTCTTCCTCCAAAGGAAGGCTCTTGAGGCCCTCACAAACTTGCTCTCCTTACAATAATAAAATGAGAATGATGGTGAAAGAACTCCAAGCACATCCACTCAATGTAGATATGGATAGCTCAATGAAATGGTGCCAAAGGTGTTATTGTCAAGGAGTGAGTCCTTAAAACAATCTAGGCAGCATAACCTTACATGAAATTCCTTGAGAAAATGATGTTTCTTCATGGATTTTTATAGCATGGCATTGGGTGATTATGTAACTCCTTTGAGGTGTGAAAAGGGGCTCTTTAGGGCTCAATTAGGTCTTTGACCAGCCTACCATACGGATTCAGCTCAGATTTGATGTCAAATCAGCTTGGGAGCTGATCCATTAGTGGTTGGGAGGCCGACCAATTTCAATAAATGCGCCATTTAGCAGGTGCGCGGGTTTTTGTGCCAACAGCCGCGCATCGTCCGCGTATGCGCGAGTGATACGTTGTTGTTCTGCGCATATGCATGCGCACCCAGATTCTATAAAGCGCCCTTCAATTTTTTGGTTACTTTGTATATTTTTTGACCCTTTTGCAATGCTGTGAAATTAATCCAGTGCCATGAATGACTTCACTCCTATTTTGACGATGTTGAGTTCTTGTCGCCATGTGCGGACGAAATTTCAGTGATAACACAAGGCAAATTGCACCACTCTAGATAGAATATACCTTGTAGCCTCGTGTTCCCTTCTCGACATCGCCATAAGTGTCCTTGATTTTCTGTGCTAGAGCATGATCCATGGATTTTTTGTGGTAAAATTCTTGTGGATCGAGTCCTTGCATACTCAGGCCTGTGATCCGATTGATCAGTGTCAGATCAATTGTTATACGATGGTTTAGCCACAAATAACCTCCATGGTAACAAGACAACAACATCTTGACACATGCATTCACTTCCTGGTGTCTTCCAAAGTGGGGAATATTCATGATGTTTAGCAGGGTGGACTGCACAAGGTCCATAGTACACTATTGAGGGACGATCTTTGAGCTTTTTCCTTTAGTTCTAGTCAGGTACTTATGTGGGGCAAGCATGTTATATACTTTGCGATCTCCAAGGTTGAAGTTGATAAACTTCAACACTGAAATCTTATCTTGATTTGCTCGAACTGCGTGGATCCCCTTCGGGAGGTATGCAATGACCAAGGCTTACTCAAAATATCTAGGTATGTTGTTTCGATTTATTGCACCACTCAGAGGTGGAATATAGGCAGGTATTTTAGTCAGGATCAATTTGGCATTCTCTATATCATCCCTGTGCTTGTTTCTCTTTTCATCTGATGGTTGGGATGGTTCGGCTCCATGAGCAGTCAAAGGAGAGGCTTGGAGTCCTCTCGTCAATGATGCTTGTACACATGTAGACATCAACATGACTCTCTCAGCCATGAGGTCGACCAAAACTTCTTCAACAACTTTCTCTACAACACTCAACTCCTCCGACATACACTCTCAGGGTTGGAAATCTTTGGGTTCGGAGGGTAACTTAGACACTACAATAGGATAGAGAGAAAAAGTGTAATGACCACTGTGTAAAATCAACAAGTCTACGAGCTCAAATTCATGATTGGAAAAAGTGTTCTCAGTGCATGGTGCGATGGGATAAATAGGTAACTCGACAATGGGTCGCTTGCAATGGGTATGAAGCCTTCATTAACTCTGTTTTTTCCATTATGGCACGGTCCCAATGGTCGAATGGAAAGCTATCTGTCCATAAATTTCTTTCTATCCATTTGGAGCATCGGTCTAATGGTTATAATGTCCCCAACAACTATATTGCTTCGCCATGGCGAAGTGCCATGTGTCATTGTTCTGATATCTCGACGAAGCTCCAATTTTGGAAATTTTTCTTCTACGAGGTTCCCTCTGGAACCTTCTGCAACTTGTCGATCTTAGCTCTCTTCTTACTTAGCTTTCTAGCCTTCTTTCCAGTGAGATTCATCTCGGTATTCTTTTTTCCATTCTGATTCCTATCTTCTTTTGACATGGCGACTTCGCGCTGTTGAGATTCTTTCAAGGGTAATATTATTTCTTTATCTCAGATAGATATTTCAGTCTTATGTGGGTCCTCTAGTGTTATTTCAAATTTGACATCTATGTCGTTGTTGTTAAATGGCTGCAATATGTTCTCCTGTTCTTCAATCAAGTGTGTGATCCTTCTAGTTATGAATTCTTTTAACTCTTGTTTCTTCTTCTCTAAAATGTCTTCTTCTTCTTTCCTTCTAGCTTGATCTCTTTCAACCCAAGGTTTTCCTAGTAACATGGTAAATGGTGCGTTGTCCTCAATAAACTTAATAACCTCAAAATCTTCTTCTGTCAAAGCTCTATTGACAATAATAGGTATCTTGGTAAGTATTCCACATAAGGTTATCATTTTTCCTTTGAATAATCTCATTACTCCTAGTGAAGGAATCATAGCGGGCTTTCCTAAAAGTTCCCAAGTTCTTTCTATCATAATATTAACCTGTGTTTCCTCATCCAAAACACAGTCAATGTCTAAGTCTCCTATTCTTGCTTCAATGCATTATTTTTCTTTGAATATATCTGATAATCTGACATGTCGGTGGTCATTCAGGGTTTCTTTCATATGTAGAAATAATTTTTCTGATTCTTTCTGGGGTTCTTCCATAATATTAGTTTTTGGATTTTCCCTAGGGTTTTCTTCTCTCATTTTCATTTCTTCAATCTTGGCAATCATTCTAGGACAATCCAATACTTCATGGTCCATAGCTTTGCAACAAAGACAACTAGGTCTTCTCCCAGGGCATTCCTTAGCAAGATGTCCTGGTTTTCTGCAACTGTAATAGAGGGTTACTCCTCTCTTTCTTTTAAATGATCCCAAACCTTTCATGTACTGCACACTAGGATCATGGTAGCTAACCTGCAAACATTTATTTCTAGGATCCCACATTCACTTGTTAGTCCAAAGATTCTTTCTATGCATAGGTATAACATATCTTTCACTATTCTTATTAGATCTGCTCATATCAAATCTTCTTTCATCTATTAATTCCCTAGTTTTCAAGCTAGGACATAATCTATCAAACATACTTAGATCCATACTTTTGAAACACAAATTTCCACTTATCTTACTCCTACAGAGTACATACCTTTCAAATCTAAAAAATTTCACTATTATTACCTTTATTAGAGCACAGAGCTTGCAGATCTTTCCTCGTTTAATAAAAAATTCTCACTTTTACCTTTCTCAGAGCACAAAGCTTTCAGATCTTACCTCTTTTCTTCATATCAGACTTCTTTTTTTGGCACAAATCTTGTCAAACTAAGTAGAGTATTGTGCACTAGAGAAATAGGTCTATGCATAGAGCTTTCACAATTTCAGGTCGGATCTTTATACAAAACTTCTTCTTTCTCAGTTCCCAGCAATAACAGTTTCAGGTCCTAGCAACATAACCATTTGTTGGCACAGGGGTAGACCCAGGGTTCAATGCTACAACAACGCACCAACAAAGCCCTAACTATCATCCCTTTCGACAACACCTACGAAGTAGATGAAGTCTGACCCGAGGTAGAGGTAGGGGTGGTTACAGGACTCAGGTGTCTGCAACCTTAGCTGGGACACAGATCTGTGATTCTATTATTTAACAGAACACTCAACAGTAAACCTTAATCAATATTTAACCAAGAGATACTTCGTAGATAAAACAGAGCATCACAACATTCACTCAGATCTAATGTATTTAAGCACTTATCATAAGTAAATGGATCAGATCTAGCAGATTCAAGCACTAAGAAAGTTCACATAGGTCAGATCTAGCATCCAAAGTTATCATAAGCACAAAGCACAAAGCATAAACAGATCTATTTGTCTATATCAAAGCACTTAGCAAGTAAAGAAAGACATAAACACATAAGAACATCACACAGATCATAATAACACAATATTTACATGGTTCACCCCCTCCCTGGGGCTACATCGACCAAATCTTCTTCTTTATTAGCTTAATTAGTCATCTACATGCACAGAGCCACAAAAACCCTACTCCGCATAGGATAGGAGATCTGCACACACCCCACCAGATCCTCCTTCCCCGAGCTAGGTCTAGCACAAATCCTTTCATAGTCTGTTACAACCACTTTCACTTAGCTCTGCAAGTTTCTCACAATATGCACAGAGCATATAAAAACCATACTTGCACTTAGCACTTATCTTATCAGCCAAGCTATTTACATCTCCTAGCTACTTATTTATACTTTACAAAATAGGCCTAAACATGGGTAAATCCATGGGCCGACATCCCATTCCCATTACATAATACCAAAACCCAAAAAGGACCCAAAAAGGGGCCAAGATCTCGCGATATCTTCTTCGCCTTGTGCTCCATCTTCGACAGGCTGTCAAAGTCCAAAAATAAGTCAAAATTGACCAAGGATCTTCCAAAACTTGGTCAAGGGCCAAAAATATCCTTATCTATGATATTCTTTGCTTCCCAGTTCTTCTTGCAGATGAATAAGTGTTTTTCAAGGTCCTCTGATGCCTCTCCCCTAAATTCTGGTAACGTGATGGTGGGATCATGTCCTACCATATTGAACTGTGTTGAGATACTACCTCCGCATGGTGTAGATATTTGACTAAAACTTCCTGAACTAGCTCCCCCAGTTGATGCTCCTTGACTATATCCTTGTCCTTTTGTTCCTCTGCTACTAAAATTCGATTGTCTAGATGTTGGTGTTCTTTCTGGTGTACTAGTCATACATGGGGTTATGGGTTCCACACTAACATGGATATGGATTGGATTTATGCCTTCTTTTCCTGCCCTTGGACTACCTGTTTTCCTTTCATAAGTTTTGCGCAATATTTCCTCAATCTTCTCCATAGCCCGGATATCCTCTACCTCTTCTTCATCACTGTCCAAGCCCTCTCTCTCAACTACGACTCTCTTCTTATTATTCATCTTATATTGGTAGGCTACTCCGCTGTGCGTATTTCCAGTTGTTTCCATTATCTTCTTTATCTACTCCTCATCCATCATGATTGGGTCCATGGTCTCCTCCTTCTTTCCCTTATCCATCTCTTCCTCCATTTCTCCACCTCTTGTCAATGCTTCCCCCCTTCCCCCATGCATAGAAGGAAGTTTAGTTGCTTGATTCCATGGTCATCACACCATTTTTATACAATAATATCTTGATTTAAGTATACAACGATCTGATATACCTACCTTGGAGTCCTTTTATAAACTCTTTCTCTATTGCGATGTAAGATTTTGCAGTATCTACTACAAATTCTGTGATAAAACCTGCAACAATACTGTCTAACCAAAAATCTACTATGCATGTGAATTTTTTGTAAACTTGTTGTAACTGCATGATCTCCACATGATTCCACTCCAGTTGTCTGATTCAATTTTTACGATGGTTTATTTTTAACCTCAATAGCCACTCCTTCAGCACATGTGAGAAATCACAGGAAAATACCTCATGTAGGTCACTAAACATGTACTTGTCCAGATATTTGTGCGGTGTCAGTTTAGGGTTTTTGTTATCCTTCTGTGAAAATTCAAGATCCTTTGTTTTCAATCATATTTCAATCTTCATCTTCGTTGGATTCCATGGCCTGAACATTCCCTTCTATACTTTCATTCTCTAAGAAATTCTTCCATGGATCTCATCCACTCAATCCCATGCAATTCCAACCGACAACAGAACCATTTGTTGGTTATTAATATTTCTCACTTAAGCTTCTAGGGTTGACCCAAGTTATGATCTTCTAGAGGTTTCCAACAAAACCCTCTAAAACTATTGGCCCTCTTGGTAAACTAGAAGGCACCATAACACATAGAGTGCATTGTGCAATCTCACCTGAGATAGATTTATGGGGGACTGCAATGCTCAAGTTCTTGCAGTCTAGGAATGAGTGTGTATTTGGATATAGATTCTATATTCTTCATGCATTCACCATATTATCCATTCATTATTCTTAAGTTCTATTCATCTTTTAGGCCTTGCATGCATTCTAACACATTCAACTAACCATTTATTTGTAAATCAATCAAAAACAGGAATTAAACATGATTAATCATTGAATGAAGAGTAAACATGCATTAAACTACACACATAACACATGATTTACCATGGTTCACCCCCTCCTGGGCTACGTCCACATATATCTATCTTCTCTGCTCTTTTATTAGGTTTTCTGCAAAATATGTCATTGCTTGCATTACATATTTCTTCTTACAATCACGAGTAGGTTTCAAACCTTCTATGAGGAGGACTAGATCACACCAGGATCTCCTGCCTAAGATCTAACCCTCAAGATTTGACCTACTTGACTCTTCTATATCAACCTTGAAATTACAATTGTTGAACAACAAAAAGGAATAATACTCTCTCACTGAACCCCGACCTAGACCTCCTAGGCTCTTATTTATAATAGTTTTTAGGCGTATAGTTGTTACAATCATTGTCCAAAACCCCAACCCTAGCATGGTTAGGTTTCCTTGGCTACGCGCCATGTTTCTTTTCCTTTTGCATGCTGCTTTTCCTTCTTTTTTTGCATGTTGATTTCTTTCATTTGATTGCACGTACTCCAAAATTAAGTGTTCTTTCCAAAATTGGGTCTTTCTAAAAATAAACCTTATTCTCCAAAATTCTGCTTGTGCTCAAACCAACTTTCCTTATCAAAATAGGCCTGTGCCCAACAAGGGCCTTATATTCTATGATTTCTTCGGGAAATCATGTGGCACTGAGGGTTATTTCTTACACGACATTGGGTTTGACGAAGATGTCAATTTTAATCGTGGGGGGAGATATTTACCATATTTCCTTCTTCAAAAGCATAAGGTGTGGGTATTGGATTTTTGAACCATTCCACATGGCCAGGGGGAATGAAATCCTTACCTTCAATGGAACAGACAGGGGCATTTGAGTGTGGTTGAAAAACATTGTGAGTGAGAAAAAAGGATCAGTGGTGAAAGGCATCCCATGGGTGATCGGGTGCACATATAACTTCCAGAATGTCTTCATTGGATTGAAATATGAAGGAATACAAGGAGTTTGTAAAAAGTGAGATCAAGGTATTGAGATTTTTGGGAGTAATGGGTGAGGTGTATATGGACAAAGGGTGGGTTGAGAATTGGCTATCATCATTCGAGTCTGAGGTGGATGGACCTATGGGGGTGAATGAGAACATTCGTTGGACATCATGAACCAAATATCCATGTACAAATTGGATGTGGGATGGTATGGGGGAGGGGGGATATCGTAAACGAGTGTTACAGGGGATTTTGGGGGGGTTGGTGGGAAGTTTGTGCATCAGGGTGGAATGGATATGGCCAGTGGGGTCAAAGGAAGGAGGTTAGGCCTTGGAGGGAGTATGTTGTGATTTCTAGGAGGGAGATTGTTCACAACCTGTTCTATCGTCATTTGTACTTATGTTGTAATGGGTGGGATGGAAGCCCTATAGGATGCATGTCCCTCAATAATTAGTGGGAATCAATATGTGTAATGATCATGTTTTCACTGAAAGTCACACTTTGACTGCTAAAGTGTAATCTTAAAACCCATTGGTATTTTAAAGATAGTTTTATGATAAGGTAGCAAATGGATGAAAACTCAAGAAAACAATGTCAATGACAGATCACTCCATACAATATACACCAGCAAGTAAGGTTTTGAATAACTTAGATCAGGATTTAAAGAGTAAAAATGGATAGATGGAAGACATGGAGAGGAAAGATGAAATATTTATAACACTTACATCAGGTAGTAGATAGACATATGAAGAAAACCTCTGAAACAAGAAATTCTTATAGTTAAAGGGAAAATCTGATAAAATTATAAACAGTATCACAATAGATCCTCCATTGCAACAAAGCAACAATTAAACCTATTGAATCATTCAATAGACAATAATCAGAATTAGATAGAAAATGTAACAAGGAAGACGAATTGATTTCTATTATCCAACATGTCTTAGGTATGGTACATACAACATGATTTATCCTCTGTTACATAGATTGTTGATACTTAGAACACATCACCAAAAGACTTCATCCTCCCTTGAAATCCGACCTTATTTTCTTCTTATTTCCTCTGAAATTCAACTTGTATCAAATGAATGTATAATGATGTTTATTTATACCATTTATGTCACTTCCTTTTAACATTAGGGCCGACCTGAAACTTTCTTATTTTGTAATTATTTTCTTTAATTATCTTCAGGGCCTACATGTACTTCCTTCTTCAATTCACTTTGTCATCTTCAAAAATTCATTTCTCCTCAACCATGAGGATCCACGTGACATGCTACATACCACCGGAAACAACATTATGTATACTATCCTTTCATGGGTGTTGTATATGCATGTGCATTGTCCTTCATGTCCAAATACCTTTATCAATCTTGCGTTCCAAAACCCATGACTAGGGCTGACATCAATGACAACAACCAATATTCCAACAATCTTCCCCTTTGTCATTGATGGCAACACTCATGCTCCCCCTATCATCATGATACCACTTTATCTCCCCCTTTGATGTCAATGGAAAAGGGTATGGATTCTCCCCTTGATTTTAATGGAAAAGGTAACCTTCTTCTTTGGGTCTGCTCCCCTTAAACATGTGGCACTCAATAATACTTCATCCTTATTTTTGGTCTTTGGGACTTTTTATTCCTTGGAATCCTTTTGTGTGGCTTCTGTCTTCTCTCTCTTCTTCATGTCTAGGATGTATATGTTGTTCAGTCTTCTTATTGCAGTTGCAACCAATATTCCTGAGTTATTTTCTCTGATTTTACATTTTCGGGAGTCAAACGTAAGAGTGTATCCTTGATCACATATTTTTCTAACACTGAGGAGATTATGCTTCAAATCTTCAAGAAATAGGAATTTTCCTGCTTTTACATTTTCACTTCCAAGATTTATAGTTCCTTTTCCAAGTATTTTGGTAGATGAGTCATCTACAAATGCAACATTTCCACCCTTTTTCTTCAAGCTGACAAATTTGTTTTGATCTCCGGTCGAATGAGATGAGCACCCACTGTCTATGAACCATTCATCTTCTTCTTTGCATACTCTAGTGACTAATGCTATTCAACAATTTTCATTGTGTGGAATTTCTTTCCTTTTCCATGGTGTAGTTGGCATATGATTATCTTCCTTCATCTCTCTGCAATCTCATGCTTTGTGACCAAGATTATTGCACTTGTAACATACAATATTTTGATCCATTAATGGGTCAAATGGATTATAATTTTTGTTGAAAGGTCTACGAACATTTTCATATCTACTATTTTCACCATTCATGTAGCTTGCATAGTTATTCCTTTCATTGATTCTACAATTGATTGCCTTGTGTCCAAAATTTCCACAAGTATAACAATGTCCAAGAAAGAAGTTTTGATACCTAGACGTAAGTGATCTTCTTTGTGGTGTGGTCCATCTGGGTTCATGATCTATTCTTCTGTAGTTTCCTTCATAATGATTTCTTTCATACCTGATGGGAGAGGATCTTCTTGATGTCTCATTCCTTCTGAATTCTAGTTTTCTATTTTGTTGTTCAACTTGTTCTGGAGTGTTGGTTTCATGATTTTCAACTTCCTTCTCTTGTTTTGTTGTCTTCAAACTGTCATTGTATCCTAGTCCTGTCTTGTCGTTTGGATATCTTTGACTACTAAGGATCTCATCTAATTTTTTAGTGCTTTTTTCGAACTTCTTCAACTTTTTTTGTTGTCAATAGTAGCTCCCCTTTTGTGTGATCCAATTCTTCTTTCAATTTCTCATAATCTTATAATTGTTCCTTCAAGCTATTAATGGTATTTTCAAGCTTGTAATTCTCTTCTTCACAACTACTCAATTCACCTTT